>BCNH02000003.1:1142406-1162155 GCA_001662345.2 Metrosideros polymorpha var. glaberrima | reverse complement strand
TATTTACATTTTGACCCTTAATTTATTAAAAAATTTTAAAATTAACCCCATCCGTGTCGAAATCGCGTGTCGAGATGCTGGACTCGCATGTCGTTAGCGTGTCCGAAGCGTTGACCACGTGTCGGATATTCGACATATGTTGACCACATGTTGGTGTCCGACACGCATCTACACCGATGCAGAGGCCCACGGAGAGTGTCTGTACTTCCTAGGCTGTGGGTCGAAACCACAGCAAAATTATCAGATCCCTTTATGTACGAGCTATTGAAGGACGAGTAATAATTATCAGCATTTATTGGCGATTGATATTAGTTGTTGTATTGTCCAGCGTTTAACAATTAATCGAGTCCGATCACTCTATGGAGAATTAGCCTATGGCAGACCGGAACTACCCATCACCATGATCCCAAGCGAAAGAAGAAGGGAAAGAAACTCAAGTCATTAGGGCAACCAGCAGAGATCTTAACAGGTTGTGATCATCTCATAGCTATGAGATACCAAATTCATGTGGATGCATCATGCATGCACGTACCATTACAAAGACTGCAACAGGTCATCGTTACCAGCTTGTCTGTTCTTTCTTTTTCCTTTTCTTTTCGTGGTTTTTAGCCCAAATCACGATCCTAGTAGTTGAGAAGCACAAAATGCGAAATCATGACGTACAAAGTAGGAACAAAAAAGGAAAAGAAAAAGGAGGAGTAAAAGAGAATGGAGCGGACATGAACTTGGGCTAAATTAGGCAGGAAGCAATCAAGGCACCTGCTTGGTGGTTGGTGCCATACCGTTGCCACACAATGTACATGATTCTCCCTATGCTTTCTTTCCTATTGAGTATTTTAAGTCTTTTTGGGAATCAATGCGAATATATTTGTCACTAAAGCCACAATTTTTTTTATTTCATTCATTGATTTTTGCTCTCTCCTCTCCGATAGTGGATTTTTCCATATAATTTGTTGGGATAAGTGCACTGAAAATTTTAAAATTTATCATGAATGTGCAATTGAATCTTAAAACTTTCAAAATGTGTAATTAAATTCTAAAACTTGTCAAATTGATTCAATCAAGCCCTTCGATTATCTTCATCCAATTAGGCTAAAAAAAAATATGGAGGTGTCTTATTTTATTATTTTCTTAAGACATCACGTTATAAAAATATTCAAAAAATACAAACTAAATTAGATTAAAAAATGAAAAGGCTAAAATTAAATAATAAAAAAACCCAAACTCAACTCAATAGCTATGGCCAAGCTGTCGCCATCCTGCTAGCCCAGTTCTACGGGAGGGAGCGACCTTCCCCCCAAATTTGAGCGAGGGTGGCCGGCTCTTGCTTGGTGCCAGTGAGGCCTAGCTTGGGGTGGGCGATGGCCTCGCCCACCCTCGCTTAGATCTATGGCGAGGGTCGCGGCCAATAGGCCCTCGCCAATCCCCGTCAACCTCTATCGGCCCTTCCCGACGACTGTGGCAATGGCCACCAACAAGGGGTTGGCCACAACCATTGAGTTGAGTTTGGTTTTCTTATTTATTTTAATTTTTAGCTTTTTATTTTTAATCTAATTTAGTCTTTTACAATTTTTGAATATTTTTCTAACTTGGCACTCGGTAGGCGCCACATGTCTTAAGAAAATAATAAAATAAAACTTGTTAGCATTTTTCGTTAGCCTAATTAACGGGAGTTAGTGGAAGGACTTTATTGAACCAATTTGATAAGTTTTAGGACTTGATTGTATTTTTTGAAAGTTTTAGAACTCAAATGCACTTTCATGACAAGTTTTAGGACTTCCAGTGCACTTATTCCTAATTTGTTCTAGGCCAAACGACAAAACACATGCTCATCTTTTTAGTAATTTTATATTTTACCCCGATCTTTTAATCCTATTAGAAAAATACCCATTCTTTTAAATATGTTTCAAATTATATCCCAAATCCTTTAGCACTATTTCTAAGAGAAAATAATCCGTTAGAGTCCTTCCCAAATACCGAATTTGGCCCGACTTTTACTTTTTTGTATTTTGTGTGACTTTTTCCCATGCCACCCCTTTTCTTTCATTTTTATCTTTTGAATCGGAAAAATACTCATATGGCTTTATATCAACAACAAAAATAATCTGTTATCTCCGTTTCCTACTTCATAGGCATGGCAAATAAAAAAATATTTCATAGTTTACTACAACAACAAAAAGAAACTAGTTATCTCATTAATGTTGACTATAGTTGTGAAAAAATGTGTTCCTTCTCACTGGTGATCACGGTTCGGCGGCCAGCTGGTTGGGTCGAGCCACTAAAATGCAAATAAGCGAGCATGAGTAAGTTATTTTCTTCGGAAAAATTACCAAAAAAGTCTTAAACCTATTATAATTGAGCCAATTCAGTTCTAAACCCTTTGTAATTGTGTCAATTCAGTCCATTTGGTTGACTGAAAC
Source organism: Metrosideros polymorpha var. glaberrima (assembly GCA_001662345.2). Lineage (NCBI taxonomy): Eukaryota > Viridiplantae > Streptophyta > Magnoliopsida > Myrtales > Myrtaceae > Metrosideros > Metrosideros polymorpha. The sequence continues at coordinate 1,159,735 of BCNH02000003.1, read as the reverse complement.
TAATGTGTATAAATTTTAATAATATTTTAATATTTATTTATTTTCTTTTACTGGTTTAGGCTGTGGCTGGCAAGGGTTGCTAAAGCTCGTCGACCACTAGGCGAGGCCATCTCTACCATAGGCGAGGGCGGCCTCACATGCGGCTAGCAAGGCCATGGCTGCCTTCGTCTGCCATCGACGAGGCTAGCCTCGCCTAGATCTTGGCAAGGCAGCCGCATCTAGCGATGTCTAGGTTTGCGAGGTTTGGGCGAGGGTTGCGTAGCCCTCGCTGGTCACAGCCTAAACCAAAAAAAAGAAAAAGAAAAGGAAAAATATAAATATAAATAAATATCAAAATATTATTAAAAATTATCAACGTCAGCGCCGACTGGCTAAATGGACTGAATTGACACAATTACAAAAAGTTTAGAACTGAATTGATACAATCCCATTATGTTTAGAACTTTTTTGGTAATTTTCCCTATTTCCTTCTTGTGCATTGATTAACCCAAGCCTAATCATTTCATAAAATGAACTAATTTATACTTTAACTAAGAAGGAGTTTAAGCAAAGGTTTTGTTATGCTCCATGACATGATATCGCCACACTTTGCACCTCGTCATCATGTATGTATCGATGCTCGAGTTTAATCGACATCGTAAGAATAAATTAAGTCTAATTGGAAGGATTCAAAGGGGGATAAGGCTAAGCGGCGCGAAAAGAATTTTCCATGAGATATGAAATGAAAACTATTAATCTCATACGTGGTTTGTGAATATGTGATTATCTGAATTATCCTGAATGAAACATTTTAGGAAGATTATAGTAGATGAAGAAATGACTAAGAATGTTTTAGGTCGTGCGTTTGGGTATCGGTTTCTGGTTGTGCCTTTGACAAATTCGAAGTTCATGAAATTAGAATTCTTCCAGGTGGATGGGACATGTGTCCTAATTGGCCGCCCCAACCGTTTCGATACAGACTTGGGAACTGCACGTGCCTAGAGAAATTGTCCGATTTCTCCACAACAAAATGTGAACTTTGTTTTCTTCTTGTTTTTAGTAAAATTGGAAAGTTATTTGTCACGGTCTTTTTTTTTTTTTCTTTTTTGTTTAGTGTTCGTATCATGTGCAATGGCGACAGCTATTATGACTTTTGGACTTCGTGAGTGAAGGTGGATTAATTCAAAGAATAATGCAACGTTACGTGCATTAATCTTCTCAGAGGCATGATCCACAAAAGGATTTTCATTCTCTTACGTACCAAATCAGTGTGGTTGAGTCCAATTAAGGCACATAGCTGAGACGTCAATCACGTTAAATAGTGTGAGTAATGACACTTAGGAGCATCTTAAACACTTCTTAAATCAAGTTTCGTACTACTAGATGCTCCTTTTCTTGCACCGTGCAAGGAAATTTATTATCTTTTTAGTCCCATCTATACATAGTATTCACTTCATTTCTCACTTAATGTGGTGTAGGAAGTGTCTTGAAAAAAGGCTACCATTTTTCGAACGTAATTGTCAAGCTTGTGCGCCGGTCGATACGATTCCTTTGGAAGTAATGAACCCTATTCATGTATAAACCATGAAGGCATAGCATGCACTTAGTTCAAGCTTATATTCAATCAAAAATGACATTAACACATGATGTATTAACAAGTCAAAAATCGGAAAGAACATGTGGTTCATACGAACACTCCGCATGGAAAATACTTTGAGAATCATGTAATGGCGCCCTCAATTAAATGTTCAATTGTCGTAATTTTCCAAGCCTCCAGGACTGATGAATTTCTTGTGGAACACAACCTAACACCAAAGAACACTTCTTCTTTTTTGTAATTTAACAAAGGCTGTGGGCCAAAATAATAATAATAGTAATGGAGGAGGCTCCTTTCTTCATATTCCCAACCAGGAGTAATTAATAGGTGGAGACTCCTTGCCCATCTCTCCAGCTGTGCCGGTAAACAGGCCGGTGCACAAACAAGAACGCGTTGGATGTTCATACAAAAACCACCGCTTTCGGTCTCTCTCATTGATGAACCGTCCCTGTTGTCGAACGCTAGAATAGAGAGACTTTCTTCCTTTCATCAAAGTCGGTGATGATAACGACGGAGGGATGGGAACTGATTAAGAGCTTTAACTGCATGGATGCAACTTCGCGTGGGTGCTTTTCGACCTTATAAATAGGGGACGTGGGTGCGGTGGGCCGAATAAAGATCGCAGTTGACTTGTTTAGACTCTGAAGCTCTTGAAAAGATAAGAGATTGAGAGGCCAAAGCAAGAAAATAGCACCAGCAATCATTCTTGACTTTTACCCAATATACTTCACAACTCTGTTTCTTCTCTGGAGAGTGTCCATCTATCTGGGACCTGTTCTTTCTGCTTCTAGTTCCTTTAAATATTGCCTCTTCTGGACTTGCTTCTCTGTGGTATTGTATCATTTGGTGTTTGCTGGTTTTGACGAGAGCACAAAGAAGAAGAAGAAGAAAAGGAAGAGTTTGAGACTCTTCCGCTGCTCAGTTCAGAGAATGGTTGCTCCCTTGTCGGTCTGGCCTTGGGAAAACTTGGGAGCTTTCAAGGTGATAAAAAGGACATCAAGAGGCCTTCTTTTCTTCTTCTTTTTGAATTTTGCCACTTAAGCATTCTTGGTCATGCAATTCTTAAAGTTTGGTTGATCCACATAGCATATCCAGTCTTAAGCTCTGTGGGCATTGTTTTAGTTAGTTATAAGTTTTTGCCGATTAGTTTCATTGCTGAAGTTGCTATTTTCGAAATGTTTTTTCTGTTTGGGGGTGATCAGTACTTGCTCTATGGACCTTTCCTTGCACAAGTTCTCTACTCAAGGATGTGTGAAGACACTGCAAAGAGCAGCTGGTGCCTACATCTTCTCGTCATGTGGGGACTTAGATCTTTCATTCACGTGCTCTTGGGCTCTTTTGGTAACATGCTGTTCCTGAATCAAACCCGCCGGATCATCAAACAAGGTGTAGATTTCAAACAGATAGACAGAGAATGGGACTGGTGAGATTTCTGATATGGGATCATACTGTTGCATGTATCTGTGTGTCTATTTATGTGAGAGAGAATCTTTATTAATCTCTTTGTCGGTTTTTGTTCTTTTGGGTTCATTTTGCCAGGGATAATTTTTTCATTCTTCAAGCTTTCATGGCTTCCATGGCCTACTACATCTTCCCATCGCTGGCAGACCTTCCTCTTTGGAACACGAGAGGCCTCATCACAGTCCTAATGCTTCATATAGGAGCTTCAGAGCCACTCTATTATTGGGCACACCGATGTTTCCATGGGAAATACTTATTCACCAATTACCACTCATTGCACCATGAATCTGCAGTCCCCCAATCTTTTACAGGTGAGAGAAAGTTATCTGATCTCATGATATTTGTGAGAGATTTCTCTGTATATTCATGCATCCATATTAATTGGTACAATTCATCCAGTGCAGCTGGACATGCAACATTTTTGGAGCATCTCATATTGACCACAATTGCTGGAATTCCTATATTGGGGTCTAATTGGCTGGGACATGGATCGCTAAGCCTTGTTTATGGCTATTTGGTCATGTTTGATGTTCTGAGATGCTTGGGGCATGCCAATGTCGAATTCATTCCTTATCGCATCTTCGAGAGACTTCCCTTCCTCCGATATCTCATCTATACCCCGACGTAAGTTAGATTACAATTTGCAAATTCAACATGTTTACCGTGATTCAGTGCTCAACTTTGGTAGGTTCCGTTTTAGTCAGTGAAAGCTTTCACATTCTTTAGCCTCATGCTAACCTAAAAAGTAGAATACCTTTACGAGCCCAAAGATACAATCGTTGCCAAAATATGGCAAACTTTGGAATTTTTCAAGCTGTTTCTTCATTTTAATTCAAGCCTTTCACCTGCATTGTTAAGATATGCAGATTATACATTTCTATCTCAAAAGAAGCTTCTTCGCACAGATGGGGTAGTTGCAATAAATGGGTTCACCAATCAATCAAAATCTTTACAAAAGAAGAAAACTTTAGTTTGCATAATGCAGTTTAAATGTTTCTGTCTTAGCTATAACGCAACTGTGTTTTCTTTTGGCTGCTGATTGTGCAGATACCATAGCCTCCACCATACAGATATGGACACAAATTTCTGCCTCTTTATGCCACTTTTTGATGCAGTTGGGAACACACTAAATAGCAAATCATGGCAACTTCAAAAGGAATTAAATTCTGAATGTGGTATGTCCGAAGGTTTTTTCCCTTATTGAGTAATCAAAATATTACTTAATTAGTAATGCCCCTGTTCAGATTGATAATTGATCAAGCAATTGTAACTGTATAACTTAAGCTCAAGAGAACTTTCAATCAGATCTCTGTTCATCATAGGCGATCATCGCTCTGGCTCCAGCACATTTCAGCCTCTAACTTTGCGTGTGCAAGACTAAGAGGTGGCCCGGGGGACTGAAGAGTTAACTTAAAATGATTGAGTTCTCATTGCTGCAGGAAACTATAGGAGGGTCATCCCAGACTTCGTTTTCCTGGCTCATGTTGTGGACTTATCATCTTCAATGCACGCTCCCTTTGTATTCAGATCATCCGCATCATTGCCATATGCCACTCGTTTATTCTTTTTACCGTTGTTGCCCGTGGCCTTCATGGTGATGCTGGCGATGTGGGCATGGGCTAAGACTTTCGTGATCTCTTTCTACAACCTAAGAGGCCGTCTGCACCAAACGTGGGCAGTGCCAAGATTTGGATTTCAGGTACACCTTGTAATCGCAGAGCAAGCAATAGTAGAACAATGTGCTCTAACTTTCTTTGTCGTGCCAAAATTGCTTGGATACATGCTAAAACGGAAACTATTTCCTATTTTTGGCAGTACTTCTTACCATTTGCAGCTGCTGGCATTAACAAGCAGATAGAGGAGGCTATTTTAGATGCTGATGAATTAGGAGTTAAAGTCATCAGTTTGGCTGCATTAAATAAGGTGGTTGTTTCTTTCCTCTTCCATCCCCACAGTTAGATCGTCTGATTTTCCTTTTCATGTTTATTGCTGCAATCACTATCAACCTCCATCATCCATGTGCTTGATTCTCAAATAACAGTAATGGAGATTGGACCATATGGGCTTTGAGAAGTTTCTTGAAAAGCATACTGTTGTCGAGGTTTCGATCTATTCTACTATCTGCACAAGGACAACACAATTGGCAACTCTTTCTAGTGTTTAGAAGATGTCCTGTCCATTTGATATCAACTTTCTTTACCAACCAACCCCATGACTAGTTTCTACTGTGGGTAGCCAAAACATTCTTGAAAATGTCGAAAACACCTAACTCGTTTACCATTATGCTTTGCCAAATCGCGAGTAAGGGCTCTTAGAACTACAAATAGCCGTCAGAAGCCATAAAAGTGAACATTGAATATCCATTAATAGAACTAGAACGTATCTGCCGTTGTTGGCTCGCTACTAATTTCAAAAGCGCATGACAGGATGTATAGTGATCTTTTTTCATTTTTTTCCCTAGGAATCAAATGATTATGATCCTCTCTGGCCACTTCTATTATAAGATGTAGGTCCTTCAGAGAAACAGATGTTGATCTGTTGTTGCATTGGTAATGATTGCTTTTTTTTCCTTTTCAAAATCTCTCTGCAGAATGAAGCACTTAATGGAGGAGGGACAATGTTTGTCAACAAGTACCCGGACCTCAAAGTCCGCGTCGTCCATGGAAATACCTTAACAGCGGCGGTGATCCTCAACGATGTCCCTAGAGACGTCACGGAGGTGTTTTTGACGGGTGCCACCTCCAAGCTTGGGAGGGCCATTGCTCTCTATCTTTGTCGAAGGAGAGTACGAGTCCTTGTAAGTGCAGTACATCATTTCTCTCAACTGCACTAATTGGTCCTGATCTTGATTGGAAACCAATTGTGGTAACATGTTTGGAGAATCTGGTTTCAGATTTAGAATATGATTGAAAAGAGTTCGAGATCGATGTCTTCATCTTATGATTCTAAAGCAGCAGACTGAGACATCAAAGGCTTGTGCACAGTATGCTCACAGATTGTTCCATGTGATGCAGATGCTAACTCTCTCAACAGAAAGATTTGAGAAAATCAAGAAGGAAGCGCCAGCCGATTGTCAGAACTACCTTGTGCAAGTAACAAAGTACCAAGCAGCTAGGACTTGCAAGGTATGTCAAATTACGAACAGTTAATACCATAACCTAGCAGTTTCAATCTTCCTCTTACACCAGGAACGATGGAAATTCAAACATCTTCTGATAAATTGTGGTTAATCTGTCATGCGAATCTCAGACATGGATAGTTGGGAAATGGATCACGCCGAGAGAGCAGAGTTGGGCCCCTCCAGGAGCACATTTCCATCAATTTGTGGTGCCGCCGATTTTTCCATTCAGAAGAGACTGCACGTACGGTGATCTCGCAGCTATGAGACTACCGGATGATGTCCAAGGACTTGGAAGTTGCGAGGTAAGTCGATGTTAATGTTCTTTAAGAAAACTCATGATGCTTGAGCAATCTAGAGAACGATACTCTCCACGAGGGAAATTAGCTGCATTGCTTATAGCTTGGGTTTTTTTCTATGACAATTCACGTTTTCTCGCGTACAGCGCCCATTTCTCTTGTATTCTTAATCGCCAAAACAAAGACGAAGTGCTGATCCTTGTGTACGTATTGCTGAATTGTTGTTCGTGTGATGTTGGAACAGTACACCATGGACAGAGGAGTGGTTCATGCATGCCATGCAGGCGGAGTGGTGCATCTCCTGGAAGGATGGACTCATCACGAGGTCGGCGCGATCGATGTCGAAAGGATCGATCTGGTGTGGAACGCCGCACTGAAACACGGATTGAAGCCGGTGTCGACCTGCGAGCAACCTCATCCTGTAAAAGTAACTTAATAAGTTGAGGAAGCACTGGTTGACATTGGCAGGGGCTCCTCCTTTTCATCTTTTAGCTTTTCGTTTGGGCCGTAAAACAAAGTTACAAGACAACAATTTGTCCATTCGGATCAATTTCACCTTCAGCTGTTGTGCCAAATATAAACATCACGAAACCAAGGTTTATTTGCATATGAACATGTGTTTCTTCCTTTCTTTTTGGTCGGAATCAATTAGAATCAAGTCACCCTCCGCGTTCGATCTCGGTGTGCAAGTGTGACGGACGAGTGAATGACCGACCGATCGGCGATATTCCGTCAAATGACTTAGTTCAATTCATCAGTTGGTCATCTTAATCAGACATAACCCACTTCAAAAGAGAGACTATAGATCCATATCATCAAATTCCTCTTTTTGTTAAAGAACTGGTAAATCTAAGGGAAAGCCACAGCTAAAACTCATGCGCTGAGTAAAAATCACGAACACCTAAAATACTTCATGTGGCTGAATCAGACTTCAGCTCCAACTGCACCAATCCCCGGCATACCCACTAACTCCAAACTAACCCGAAAAGACCATCAAAACTTTGTGGGACTCTTTGGAAGTATCTGTCCAATTGAATTCAATGTCAAATCGGATTGGAAGTTCCACCTGCCCTGGGTTTGTCTTCCATGAATCGGTTTATTGTCAAGGGCTTTTTAGATATAAGCTGACTGTGTTTGCAATGTATTGATTACATCCATGACTTTTCGCCCAGCAACCTTGTTGTGCACAGGAGATTAGGATAACCTCGAACGTTCGAACTTAATCAATAAAATAGATGGTGACATCTCTCGACAATATCTTGTGCACGAAAATAGCCGTTAATTCGTTGTCCCTCGTCCTTCTCCTCTCTCTTCGTTACTTGACTATCTAATCGTAGCTCACATGTATCTAAGAAATACCTTTTGTATTTTAGCACCATAACATAAACCAAAGATTGTCCCATGTTAGTTAATAGAAAAATCTTCTATTGCTTATGTGCATATCAGAGATAGTATAGCATTCACGACATATAATAAATAATTCATCATATTATGTTTGTGAATTTTTGTATTTGTACTAATTAGTTGTTTTGTGCTTTGGTAGTTTGGTTTTATGAGTACCTTTTCTACAATTATTGTATGTTAAAATCAAATTAATGGAGGCTCTCTCAACGTTAATTTTCAACCTTTAATGTGTAGAACTCCATTGTTGCGTGCCAAGAAAACAGACTGGTTGATCCACGAGCCCATCACCCTTGGAAAACCAGAGGGAAAGCCCAGTTTCTAGCAGCCGCTTGTACCTGTCTCTCTCTCTCTCTCTCTCTTCCCACGTGTCACTCCAGTGGTTGAGATGGTTCTCTTTGACCGCCACGTGCCCTCCTTCTTCGCAAACCGTGCACCGCCTAGCGAAAACTGCTTTTGCATGGAGACGACAGAGCGGTTGTGATATTTGTTCCGTGTTTGAGCTTCGAAGATGGAGAAGAGAGCGTCGCTGGGAGTTCTAAAGAAGAGACCCACGAAGCGAAGCAAGAAGAGGGGTTTGCTGAGTTATCTCAGGGCCGACTCTCACATGTTCGCCCCCTTGATCTCTCGATCAAGTTTTCATCTTTTCCCACGGAAGACTCTGCTTTTTTCTGATACCGGTGAGTGATTCTGTGTCCAAGCCATGAAATTGAACTCCTTTTTGTAATCTTTGTCATGGCTGTGGGTTGTTATGTCTTGTCTTTTTTCCAAAGGTGGGAGAGCAAGAGAAGACAATGAGAGGAGATTGGTGGAGAAAATAGGAGAGTACTTGAAGTCCGATTCTTACATGTATGCGCCGATTGCTGACACTGAAGCGAGTAAAGACACTCTCGCAGGTACTACAGATTACCCTTTTATGAGTTCCTTCAATTGTTATGAAAGCCTCGTTGTTTTGCTTGGGGTGGTCTGTTCAATTTGGGTGCTGAATTTATGAAAAATTCACTTGGTGCGCATTGGTAAGAGGAGATTCACGCGAGTGTTGGCATGTCATTAGTCCAAATTAACAATTGGCAATTTGTTTGTTTTGATTGTGGTGCTGAGATTGAGTTGTTGCGTGGTTTGTCGAGCTTTGCTGCTAAAGCAATGCCTTGGAAAGCAGAAGTTGTTAGGCTGTTCAAATTTTGAACCAATGCGATTGGTGCATCCGTGATGTGGTTCAGAAGGATGAATTGGCTGTGCATAGCGACATGTGTGCGAAACAGAAGCCTACTAGCGGGATTCGGCTTGATAAATTAATGAAATGGTGCACATGCAATCCATCCTTATCAAGGATTGTGCCATAGTTTGGAGTTTCAATAACTTTGGAAGGATTTTGGGTCCTATAGCTTCTGTATCTTATCTTAAGAGCAACTTGGCTTGATGCCTAGTGCAGTTAAGGTCCATTACACTTTCGATGTGTCTTTGAGCTAGGTGTATGAGGTTATTTGGGACAGGGCAAGGTAGGATTTCAAAGGCATAGGCAGATTTGAGCAGGCTTGATTGCGAGATGACATGTTTATGGTTGTGAATGCGCCACGGCCACTGGAGCACATAATTGAGTATTCAATCATGCCATTGGAGTGTATTGTGAATCTGTGATTGCTAAAACTCCCTTGTGAAATTGGGCTTGTAAATTATGTTACTCATCATGCGTTCTACCCGACATCTTTGTGCACGTTTGTTCTGAAATTAGCTTTCTGGACTGGTTGGCTCAAACTGTCAAGCTGTTGTCACAGTGGAAGTCTACCAGAGCTACACACTTCAGTTTCTTGTCATTGCATTTGCATTTGCATTTGCTTTGCTGCCATGTAATATTCAATCCTAGAGACAGCATGGAAGTTGGCTGCATTTCTTCTGATAGCACTGGTTGGCATAACTTCTAAGAAATAGAGAGCCTTTGTGGAAGAGTTGGAGGTCGAGATATTTCAAACTGAAAACTACAATGTTAAGTGGGTTAACAGCCATGGCCATAAGAAAGCGGTTAACAAAAGAAATGTCAGGAATGCAATTTGATTATTGTCATTGCATTTCCATCCTTTTTTATTCTTTGCATTTGCTGAGCTTTCAAGCATGATGAATTTCACCCTAATGTGCGGCTTGATTCTTTGCTATATTATGCCTTTTACTGCCTGCCTTCTTGATTTCTCGAAGCCTGTGTTCTATGAGCGTAAGTTTTCAAATAGCTTCGTCATCGCAGGTCCAATCTGCCAACTTGAGAGGGAATTTGTTGTATTTTCAGCGAGGACAACGACGATGGACGACCAGTCGACAAATCAGTCGGCAAGTCTAGTTGTAGAGAACCACCTCTCCAAGGACAACCACCCCGAGATTAGTCTTGCAGGCCATAGTTCCAGACAAAGGGAGACGGTTAAGCACATGGTGTACCACAACTGTCGCACGTCTACAGTGTCAGGTTGTACCCAGCTCCACATAAATCGAGTCATTTCAGTATTTGCCATATATGACAGAAGGCTAAATGCTAGAATCTAGTAACATGTCCAATGACTTTTCAATGATTCTTGTTTGATGAAATGGTTGCAGGGAAACAGAGGCTGAATGAAGAGTTCAGGAAAGTTGTCATTGACTGAAGGGCGTGCTAAGAGGACAGATTATCCTAGGTTCTACGACTCCCGTATTCGACTACAGAGGAACCGGAAATCTCTCTTCCGAGTGGTGCTTCTGTTTTTGTATGCCAGGTTACTGGTCTAATGCTTGTGAATTGGTTATATATGTTTTTATGTTTTCTTCGAGTTCCACAGGACAGTGCACTGTGTACGTTTGGTGGTATTCGACGATCATGGTTCTTTCAACAAAGGTTCTTATTGAAGTAGGTTAAGTATGAGACCGAGAAAGACAAATGTGGATGCACATTTCAAACACCTTTCAATACTATTGTATTTTGACGCAGTTTTTGGAATGGAACCACTAAACTGACAGGCGCAGTTGCTCCTGAAATATCAGAAGAATTGGCGGTAACATGTTTTTGTGACTGCTAGTTTTTCCGACCGACACCGTTTGTTGGGGAACGGAATTGGTCGCTCGGAATCTATAGCTAGAGGACTTGGATGCCTGACTCTGGTTTGATGTCCGAACACACATGATTCATGAGCATCTCATCAACTAAAACTTTGCCGGATGCTGGTTTTGGTCCCCCTTACAAGTTACAGGTTCTTGTCTGTATCGTCCAAATCAAGAACGCATTTTGGTTGGATATGATCCGAGTTTTGATGATCAAAGTCAGAACAGTCCACAGATGATTTGCATGCAGATACATATTGAGAATGATCCGTTTATTGCAGTTAACTCGTTCATTATGCTCCCCTGTCCAACCATTTCATCTATGGCATAGTGTATGTCCGGTGTACCCTTTAGCACGTAAATTACGGGTCGCGGTGACGCCACACTTTGTACCTTCCACATCTACAATTGTGGATGTATGAATCGTATAGTTGGTGACTGCCTGTTTATGGTAATTCGTATAGAACGCTGTCAATTTGTGATGTAATGAAGCGGAGGGGAAGTTAGGAGAATGGTATGTAGCTTTGAGGCCCAAAATCAAGGACGCACACACGCCGCTTGTTCCCATACGGCACTGCGCAATCGCGTTGAGAGACCGAGGGATGGTGTGATGTCAAAGCTCGATCAATCAAAGCCCGTGCATGCACGTGCGTAGCACTAAAAGTGACCCCACCAAATTGCATATCTCTCTCTCTCTCTCTCTCTCTCTCTTCTATATACATCCTCCATGTGAGTGGAATAATAACAACATCACGAAAAGAAAGGACGGGGAGATGGATTGGTATAACCGCAGTAGCCACGGATACGATTCTCAATCGGCGCAGATTAATTTCGTAGTTCCATCTTTAGACCCGACATCTCACGACAAATGCCTGGATCATCGTCACCCTCGAACCTTAATGTTGAGCTGAGCTAGGCTGTTTCATTGGCTCATTTTGACTCGGAAAAAAAACCCCCATTGTCTAGATACGACCCAGGCACACACCGCGGATTGGAGCCTAGAGCGACAGATTAGTAAAAATTTATTAGAGGAAATTAGAACAACATTTGGACCATGCAGTTTCTAACTTTAGTGGAAAAATTATCAAAAAAATATTTAAATCTATTGTACTTGTGGCAATTCAGTCATTAACCTTTCAATTATGTCAATTCAAAACTTTTTATGATTTGCCAATATAGTCATTCTCGTCAATTTTGATTGGTATACGTTGACATGGCAGTCCAATCAGTGTCGACCATCCTATGTGAAGTGGCCAATGTTGACATAGACAATTTTTAATAAGTCTTCTGAATTTTTTTTCCTTTTTCCTTTTTTTTATTCTATTTTTTTTTCTTTCCTTTTAGCCAGTGGCCAATGAGGGCTTGGCGAGGGTTGCCTTGCTTATGGCCGGCGAGGCCTGGACAAGGTGGCCCTTGCCACAATCTGGCGAGGATGGCGCCGGTGAGGGCCATGACCCTCGCCAGAGGCCAACAAGGGCTTGCAAGATGCCGGTGGAGATTTTGGGCAAGTGGTTGTGAGAAATAGCCACATGTGTTTGATTGTTGGAAAAGCAACTGTGATATTGAACATCTCAGGTGGAGGACGTCTAGTTTTGTATGAAACCAAGCATATCTCAAAATTAAAGAAAAATCTGATCAACTAGTAAACTTGACCAAGAAAGTTTTGTAACAACATTTGGATGCGAAGAGTGGAAGATAACCTCAAGGGCAAGAGTAGTAGCAAAAGGAAAGTGTACAGGTACACTTTACCTTCTCTAATAAGACAATATCAATGATATGATTGTAACTACAGTGGTTACAGATAATTTATCTACTTTTTAGCATTATCGTTTGGGACATCTTGGTGAAAAGGGTATAAAGCAGTTACACTCAAGAAAATTGCTTTCAGGTTTGCAGAAAGTTGAGTTAGAATTCTGTGAGAGTTACATTTATGGAAACAAAAAGCGGTTAGTTTTCAATTGTATAGGCGACAAAATAAAGCCCTAAAGCTAAAGTTGGTTCATACTGATGTGTGGGAACTAGCTCAGGAACTCTCTTACGGTGCTAAGAGATATTTTATCACTTTCATTGATAATGCAACAAGAAAGACTTTGGTCTATGCTCTCAAAGAAAAATCAAAAGTATACAAGGTGTTCAAAATGTGGAAGATCATGGTACAAAAAGAGACAGGTTATCAGATTAAAGCTCTAAAGTCTCATAATGGTGGTGAATACACGAGCAAGGAATTTGTTGAATACTTGAGCTAAGAAGGCATACACGGGTTGAAAACTATTCCAAGAACTCCTCAAGAAAATGGTGTAGCTGAGAGGATGAACAGGAGCATTCTGGAATATGCAAGATGCATGAGAATACATGCGAGTCTTTCGCTACATTTATGGGCTGCTGCAATTGATGCAACTGTTTATCTGATTAACAAGAGTCCATCTAGTGCGCTGGATGGAGGAATACCGCAAAAAAAGTGGCTAGGTAAAAAGGTTAATTATTCATATCTAAAAGTTTTTTGTTGTATTGCATATGCTTTGATTGACAGAGAGGACAGAAAAAAGCTTGATGCTAAGTCCTAGAAGTGTGTCTTTATTGGATATGGTGGCGATGCGTATGGATATAGGCTTTAGGATTACAAGAATAACAAAGTCATCTGCAGTTGCAATGTGGTATTCCATGAAAAAAAAGATGTACAAAGATCATCAAACAGAGCATGAGAATGTAGTGAAACCAAAATATGTTGAGCTAGACATTATACCTGTGAAGAAAATTCTAATAGATCAGAGTGCATCTGAAGGGAAGGTTCAAGATGAACCTATTATCATTAAGTAAGAAGTTCAAGAGGAACACAGTAATCCGAAATAGACTAATGACCCTGAAGTACCTGTTTTGAGGAGGTCTACACGTTTGAGAAAGCTAAAGGTAATTTTTTATCCATCAACAAATATTGTTCTAAACCATGTCTTATATACAGATTCAAGAGAGCCATAGACTTCTGATGAGGCAAAGAAAGACACATCTCACATGCAGTGGGAGCATGCTATGAAAAACGAGAAGAGCTCATTACTTAGAACAAAACTTGGGAGTTGACCAAATTGCCCACTAGTAAGAATGTTTTGTTAAGTAAGTGGGTGTGTGAGATAAAAAAATAAAACAGATGGTAGTATCAGATACAAGGTGAGACTTGTGGTTAAGGATTTTTCTCAAAAAGAAGAGATCGACTACTTCGATATATTTTCACCAATAGTGAAAATGACATCAATCAAAGTTCTACCGAGTATAGTTGTAGTGGAGGATCTTCATCTCGAGTAATTGGATGTGAAAATAGTGTTTTTGCATGATGATCTTGATAAAGAGTTATACATAGCGTAACCTAAAAGTTTTGAGGTCAAAAGTAAAGAACACATGATTTGTCGCTTGAAGAAAAGCTTGTATGGCTTGAAGCAAGCTCTGCGGCAATGGTATTTAAAATTTGATGGTTTCATAGAAGAAAAGGTATTTACGCATTGTGAGGCTAATCATTGAGTTTATTTTCACAAGTATGGCAATGGTGATATTGTATATTTCTCTTTATATGTAGATAACATGCTGATGGCTAGATCCAATATGAAGAGAATCACAGAAGTGAAGAAGATGTTGGCATCGCAGTTTGCTATGAAAGACTTGGGAGAGATCAAGAAGATTTTAGGCATGAAAATCATCAAGGACATGAAAAATAAAAAATTATGATTGTCGCAGAAAGACTATGTGAACAAGGTGCTAAAGAGATTTAACATGGATAAGGCAAAACCGGTTGCGACTCCTCTTGTGAGTCACTTCAAGCTTTCCAAGGACATGTGTCCTAGTACTCAAGCTTTGAAAGATGAGATGGCGGCAGTTCCGTATGCATCAGCAGTGGGAAGTTTGATGTATGCCATAGTGAGCACAAAACTAGACATTGCAAATGCAGTGGGAGTTGTGAGTCGATATTTGCAAAACCCAAACAAAGAGCATTGGAATGCAGTAAAATAGATATTGAGATATCTAACAAGTACATCAAATTACTCTATTTGTTATGGAAGTACATCTCTAGAGTTGTAGGGTTATGTGGATGCAAATCACTCGGGTGATCAAGATAGTGGCAAAAGTACCACTGGATATGTATTTATAGCTGCTGGTACATTAGTGAGTTGGGTATCTCAACTACAGAAAATGGCTCTATCGACAATGGAAGCAGAGTACGTGGCGATCACGGAAGCCTCTAAGGAAATCAGGTGGTTACAAGATTACATGAAGGAGCTACATTGAAAGCAGCCAATGAGCACACTATGGAGTGATAGTGAAAGTGCAATACACTTAGCAAAAAATGCAGCTTATCACTCAAGGACTAAACATATTAATAAGTGTTATCATTTCATCAGGTCAACTTTGAAAGATAATAAGTTAAAGCTATAGAAAATTGATAGCTCAAAGAATCCTGCCGACATGTTTACCAAGGTAGTAGACAAAGAGAAACATACTTTCTGTACCACCATTGGTATTACTCCATGTTAATTGATAAGGAGTAATGTAGAGGCACAAATTTCAGTTACTAATTTTTTAAGAAGATGGATGCAAAGTTGCTTGGTGCATCGGATATATTTGTCTTCAAGTGGGAGATTGTTGGCGTGTGAAGCCAAAATTAATATTGATGGCTTTTTTTTTGCCTTTTTCTCTTCTTTTAGCTTTAAGGTTAAAAGATGTTCCTTTTATACAAGCTATTTAGAAGCACAGAAAAAAGTCAGCAGCTATTAACGTAGAAAAGAGTCTGCATATGTTAGCGCAGAAAGAAAAAAAACTGCCTCTTATATATAAGCTATTTAAATTAACGCAGAGGAAAGAGAGAAAATAAAGAGAAAATAAAAAAAGAGGCCATGACGGCTTGGTGAGTGTTCTCAATCTTTTTTGCCCTAATCTTGAGAGAAGATCGTGATTGTATTCCTACTTTTTTCGAAATCTAGTGGATTCACAGAGTGCCTCCGGGCAGAAACGTAACCCAAGTTTGGGTGGACTTCGATAAAAATTCTCAGGTGTGTTAATCTGATTATGTTATTTTATTATTTTATTTCGCTAGCGCGAATTGTTTGCTTGAATTATTTTTCTGGAATTGGGGTGCGATTCCTAACAGAAACTATATCGACGAGTCAACAGTGCGACATAACTGGACCAGTAACATCTCTCAAAATTTGAAAATCAAACATGGGTCGCTATAATGTCGAGTAATAGAGAATCATTATTGGTTTGGTGATACCATGATAGCATGATACATGGTGCTTTATTTGAGTTGAGAATAGCCCTAGCTAGCTTTAATTTGCAAGCTGGTCTCTACGACTCAACTTCTTTTCCCTTTTGCCATATACAAGAATGAGCAGGTGCAATTAGGGTTCATCATTTGTCTCTTTCAAAGTATGATGGGCATTCGTGCTCGACTGCTCGGTCCATTTCCATGCATTAAGAAGCAACCACAACCACCCTATGTCTAGCAGACTTAAATAATCTCCTACGTCAGATATTATTGTTTCAAAGGAGAAACATAAGAAGACAAGACCTCGTCAATGACACATCTTCAGAAATATAATCATCCCATTTAATGGGAAAAATGACACAAATGATCCTTAAACTTTAACTTAATATACAATGTGGTCCCTCAACTTTTAATTTGTTCAATAAGGTCTTTGAACTTTAGTCCAATGTGTAATTTCGTCCATGAATTTTTAATTTATTCAATGTGGTTCTCGAACTTTTGATACATGTTTGAGCTGGCCCATGGACTATATGAAAATATTCAATGTTATCACTAAACTTAAATTAATGAAATGATAACATTGAATATTTTCATATAGTTCGAGGACAAGTTTGAATATTTATAAAAAAAAAAATTCAAGGACTAGATTGAACAAAATAAAAGTTCAGGGATGACATTGCAAATTGGGCTAAATTTCAATGATCACATTGAACAAATTAAAAATTCATGAACAACAATCCACATTGGACCAAAGTTCATAGATCATTTGTGTCGGTATCCCCATTTAATATATGAACTGATGTCTCTATAATGGAAAAAATTGTCCAAAAAATCTTAAACATAGTGTACGACAATCAATTCAGTCCTAAACTTTTCAATTTGACCAATTTAGTCTTAAATCATTTGACAATTTGCCAATGTAGTCATTCTTGCCAATTTTAGTCGAAAATTACTGATGTGGCGGTCAGTTAGCACCAACTTTTCCACATGGCATAGTCGACACTAACGTGGATAATTTTTTATCTTTTTATCTTTTCTTATCTTTCTTTTCAAGAAGATGAACAATGGAAAAGAAAAAGAAAAGAAATAAAAAAAAAAACTTATAAAATTTAGAATATTTTTATATCATTTCATGCCTAGTGACTCGATTGATAAAGTCATCGTGCACT
>BCNH02000003.1:1096287-1140631 GCA_001662345.2 Metrosideros polymorpha var. glaberrima | reverse complement strand
ACCGGTCCCCTTAGGAACCGCCGGTTCTTGGGCGGTCCGATCCGATTCTTGGGCGAGCGGGCGGTTCTCGATTCTTTTGCACACCCCTAATAATCCCTCCCTCCAAGGAGTTGTCTCCATTGGCATCCAAATCCGCTGGCTAAAGTACACTACAAGCGCCACAATTTGGCACAGGTTGACACTTTAGTGTCACAATTTCTAAAAAGTACACTTAAATGCTATTTTTTTTTTAAAAGTTCGACACTTATGGTGCATTTGGTAACGTTTCTGCTTCCGGGAACAATTTCTATTTAGAAATAGTTTTTTCTATTTCTGTTCTGAGAAACAGTTTTTGAGCAAAAGACTGTGTTTGGTAATTTCTATTCTTGGAATAGGAAAAGAACATAAATGTGTTTGGTTTAACCCTAAAAATTTCTATTCTCAATTTTTTCATTTAATTATAAAAAATATCAATGAAGACGGTGGTGGCGCCGGTTGGCGTTGGTGGTGGTCAACGTTGGCAATGTCAGGCGGTGGTGGTGATGGCCGATGTAGGGCGGTATCGGGCGCGGTGGCGACGATAGCCAGCGGTGGAGGCCGGTAATGGTGGTGGCTGGTGGCGACGATAGGGGTGGTGGCTAGTGTCGGGCGACGGTGGGCGACGAGGGCGGCCGACGGCGGGTGTTGGTGGTGGTTAGCATCGGCAGCGTCGGGCAATGGCAGTGTGGTCATCGGTCTCAGGCAAGATTGGGTGGTGGCAATGGCGGCCGGAGGTGGTAGTGGCCGATGTTGGGCAGTGGCGGCGATGGGGGTGCTAGCCGGTGTAGGGCAGTGGTGGGCGGCAGGGGTGGCCAGTGGTGGGCGGTTGACGATGGAAAGAGTGGCGAGAAAGAATGAGAATTAAAGAAAAAAGTTGATTCTTTTTATTTGTTCCCAAGAACAAGAAGCAATTTTTTTTACTTCTTGTTTCTGTTCCAAATATGTTCCCAAGAACAAAATTAATTTTTTTAAACAAAAAGTTACCAAACAGGTTTCTGTTCCAAATCTGTTCCAATGAACAAAAAAAACATAAAAACAGAGAAACAAAAACGTTACCAAACAGAGCCTTAAGTGCCAACTCCAGCAAGCATTGCCGAAAATCCGACGTTGCCTTATTTTATTCATTTTTTAGCTTATGTGACTCACCGGTGCTAATGTGGCAATTTTTTTTTTATAATACTCTAATATTTTTCAAATAATGTTTTGATTTTCTTAATTTTTTTTTTCAAATTTCCTTTTTTTCCATTATCTTCTTCCTCTGGCTCGCCAGCCAAAGGAAGTGTCGACGACGGCCGACGAGGTCATGGGCGAGGTTGGCCTCGCCATCACTAGGCGAGGCAAACCTCGCCCTCACCCAGTCGCGGTGTGGGTCGACCTTGTCAGATCTGGGCGAGGTCGAACCTCGCCTAACGACGACGGCGAGGCCGACCTCGCCAGATCTAGGAGAGGTCAAGCCTCGCCTATTGACGATGGCAAGGCCGACCTTACCCATGGCCTCGCCATCGCCAGCTGTTCCAATTGCAACTCATGGCCGTCGAAGCATAGGTGAAGGGTGGAGATAGCGGCGGCTTGGCTAGAGTAGCTCGAATCTCTATCTGGACTTTCGTTAAACACATGGTGAGCGCACGGATTGGGAAATCCCACAACTTCCCACAACTCGGATCTCTTTCTGGACCTCGTCCATGGCTGTCGTCAACCCCTCCTTCTTGAAGATGAAGCCCACGTCCATGAACCCTTTCACTTCCTTCATTTCCAGCTCGTCAAAGCTCCGGCAACTTATGGATTTCTACAGCTTCGTGGCTGCAAAAAATGCCATGCCCTTCTCCTTTGTGAAAAGGTTCATGAACGTGGGCTTCATCTTCAAGGGTTTATGATCTCACCCTCATCGTCGCTAGGTGAGGGTGAGGTTGGCCTCGCGCAGCCATGGTGAGGTCGACCTCGGTAGCCTTGTCGGATCTCTCTTTGGCTCACTGGCCAGAGGAAGGAGAAGATGAAAAAATAAGAGGGAAAATTGAAAATTCTTACTAGAAAAAGGTCTGCGTGGCTAAATTTTTTTTTTTTAAATGTCACATTATTCTAAATTCTTGCTGAAAAAAGACAAGTTAGCGTTTTGGCCGAAAAATCTCGTCATTGGCACTTAAGTGATCATTTCTTCTCCGATTTTAACACTTAAGTGTATTTTTTAGAAATTGTGACACTAAAGTATCCACCCGTGCTAAATTGTGGCACTTGTAGTGTACTTTAGCCCAAATCCACTAGAAGCACATTTCTTCGTTTTAGTTTTGATATTAAGTGATAATCGATGAGGCGAATGTACTAATGTTTCAAAACATGCTTAAATAACATGACAATGATATGACCAAAAGGTAAACAAGAACAATAGCGATAATATCGCGAACAATAGTGCCTTTGTAAACACTTATTAAGCAACCAGTTAAGGAAGTTGCGCAATCTTTTGTGCAATGACTATACTTGTGATTTTCTAGTCCATACTTTGAATACTAAACCACTTCATCTAATCAGTTTAAACAAGTGCTTTCTAGGATGGGGCTGCGTTATTACCGCACAATAGCATGGTCATTATGTCGCCATGTGACAAGCGCGTTTGTAATTCGTGACCCCTCTCGCTATCTCTATTCAAATCCATCACTGATTTCCAATTCACGAACTCAAGTTTGATGTCCCCGCCCGGCAGGCGGCCACGACCTCCGTGGTCACGGAGCCCCCTGTTTCGGTCACAGAGACGGGCAACAGAGGCGGTCATGACTGCGGCGACGGCGGGCATTCATCATCTTAGCTCGACGCCGGCTTGAGATTGAGGACAGAGGCGGTTGGGGGGAGAGGGAGAGAGAGACTACGCAGAGCGACAGCTGCGGAAGGGGACAGGAGATTGCAGTGCGGACCGCGGCAGGGGATGCGCACCGAAAGGAAGGGGCTACTATTCCACCACTTTTGAGAGAGAGAGAGAGAGAGAGAGGAATTTCTCCTCCCCAAAAAAAGCAACATGATTGAAGGATGTAGGGCTGTAAACCTTTCTGTAGGCAGGACGGGACCCATCCATGTGTGCACATGACTTGCCCCGCTGCTGTTCAGCTTCGCGTGCGCGCACGTGCACCAGCCCGGCCACCAAATTGCGCCTTTGCAATTCACGGGTCCACGTCATGTGTTCTTCCCTATTTCAACGCGCGCGGTCAACCACGTGCAGCCCACGCTCTCTCGAAGACCCGACCCGACCCGACCTGAGATCCCCTTGTGCTTTATGTAATTAATGTGGGTAGATATGCTATGATCGATTTTTCATTGTTGGAGGTGCGATTTGTTAGAGATACGGTTCCATGTCCTAGAGTGACTGAGTAAATCAATTTAGTTGGGAATTATAACATTTACAATTAGGAAAGTATCTTCCGTATACTTTTCCTTCATTCAGTCCATACATTGTATTATAAATAGAGCATTATACATACAAGGGCTCTATCAGAAAGTAATACACTTTTAAAAGTTTTCCCAACTCCTCTGTTTCTTCTCTATTTCGTGTCATTCATGATAAATCGCCAACTTGTTTGAGTATGTATTCGCTTATTGCAGGTCTACCACTCCATATGTCATACTTTCTCAAGTCGATCTTATTATGTCGAGCGTGTAACTTTTCAATTAATTTTGCATCGTCAAATTAGAAATGTATCTTTTACAATCCTTGAACTGTGGGTGAATTTCATCCGATTTTTCTGCTGTGTCAATTTTATCGTGAGAAAACTTTATACATATCTCCCATGCTTCTAGCAAATATTTCAAGGATTCCAAGTCATCTTTGAGGGGAAAGCTTATATAGTTTTTTTTTTTTTAAGAATAATAGGGATATCTCTAGTATCATATTGTCTGCACTTGACAGAATTTGTCGATAAAGAGCACATTTTGGTCATTTATGAACAGAATTATCAACAACTTGACGAATTGATAGCTTGAAGGAACCGACAAAAAGTGGAGTTGACATCTCATATGCAACATTTAAAGAAGTAATCATCAACGTAGTGGAGCCAATGTAATCATTCGGTAACCGTTTGTAACCTCCATTGGTGACATCTGTTTGTAACTTCTCTTTATAACCTCTATTGATAATCGTCGATTGTGGGTTTTAACTAGCCACATCGTACTCTTCGGAGACCCCCCTGTACAAATGAAACAAATTTACTATATTTATCTTTATTTTCTTGCATTGTACTTCACTTTCCTTTATTGTAGCTTTCAGATTCACGTTGTCGATTAAATTCCAGCATGTATTTCTATCCTAGGTGCTGCCTCGTCGATTAAATTCTGGCATAGTATCATTACGTTGTCAAGCTTTGACGTCAATTAAATTTTGACAGGGTTTGTCTACATTTGGTTCATTTGTAACAATTGTACATTCCAAGCCTTGTCGTTGATTAAATTCTAGCACGGTTTGTGTTTGTATAATTTTGTTCGAAGTAAAGCTATTGATTTCTATACTCGTTTGGATATTTTATGTCCAGAGTTGACTCAGAATCAGGTCTTCTTCAAAGAACTACTTCCAGCGAAAGATATTTCTAGGAGAAATTCTGACAAAACATCTTTTTGTCACACCCGGTGGGACCAATATGGTTGATTTGAGGAGATATGATGGTACACGTGACGAATCAACTTGGTTCTAACAATGCTGGTGGAAATAACTCACCACCACTGCCTACCAACGATAGGGTAATACGTTTTGAGTCATCGACGGCACTGCCGACGAATCAAGCCCAAAGTGGAGATGTCGATATTCCAAGGCAACTCATCGACGACCTAAGAAGGTAATTGGAACCAAACTCTAAGACGATGGCTACCATGAGGAGGATTCTTGATGAACACTAGAAGAAAATGACTTACCGCATGATGAAGAACCTTATCGACGTGGTTAAGCCCATGATCGTCAACACCTTCCATGACGTCATGCACTAGCCGAGAACGTTGGGCTATTCAATTTAGATGTAGGCAAATTCTACCAATCTTGCACCTTCTAGGATTTTGCAAATGGCTGAAATTATTGGTACCACTCAGACCAATGGGACAATACCTGTTGGTGGAAGTAATTTGCAAAATTGCTGAAATTATTGGTACTACCCAGACCTGTGGGACAAAATCTGTCGGTGAAAGTTTGCAAATGGCTGAAAATATTGGTACGACCTAGACCTATGGGACGATACCTGTCGGTAGAAGTAATCTGCCTAATACTGCGACTTTCGAGTATGTTCCTTCAACTCTTAATCAATTGAACAACAGAAATAATTTAGGCCAAGTTATCCCACTACTAGTGAGGATTTTACAAAGGTCTAAAAATTCTATCTACCTTGAACCTACGGGGTAGGAAAGGTGTCAATTGGTGTATCCTGATCAAGTGGCTGAACTCATATTACAACAATTAGGTGCCGACAGTGGAACGGTCAGGCCAGTAAATAGGAAGCCACATCCTGATTGGGTTGACACTATACCTTACTCAAGAAAAATTCAAAACTCCTAACTTCGCACCAATCGACTATTGAACATATTGGTCGATTTATTGCCCAATGTGGAGAGGTAGGAATAAATGAATTCCTAAGACTTAGGTTATTCCTTGTCTTTATAAAAAAAAAAAACCGCATTTACTTAGTATATGGCTTTATCTCTAAATTTAATTCATACTTGGACTAAGATGACATTTTATTCTCAATTTTATAGATTGATAACTGATGTATCAATTGCTGATTTGGCCAGAATGTATCGATACAATAATGAGTCCATCGATCAATTTGTTGCTTGATTCATGAGGGGTAGAAATACATGCCTTACTTCACTCCTAGAGAAAGGATTCACAAATTTGGCTTTCAATGGATTAAAATGTAATCTTAAAGAAAAATCCGAAGGCCAATATTTTGCCGATTTATTCCAATTAGCAACAAGAGTATCCAAGTATGAGCAATTACTTAAAAACAGAGATAGATGACCACATGTGGACTTTACACAATATATGCCTTTCAAGGAAAAATATGAGTCATATTATGAATTTGACCAAGCTAAAATTCGGCAAGAAAAAATCAAATTTGCCAATGACAAGGGGCATATGATGACTCTAATTATCTAATTTAAAAGAATCAAATGAATTTTAAAACATTCAATTCTTTTAAAATGGGGCATTTGTTTGCACCAAAAAAAATGAACTTTTGGTTATTATCAACATATGATAGACTTTGTCGATAAGAGCAAAGTTTGGTCATTTATAGATAGGTTTATCAGCAACTTGAAGAATTGACAACTTGATGAATTGACAGCTTGTAGGAATTGACAAAAAGTGGAGTCGACAATCTTGAATGCAACCATCAAAGAAGTAACCATCAATGTAGTGAAGTAAAAAAAAACCATCAACGTAGTAGAGTCGAAGAAACCATCAACATTAGACCGTTTGGTAACCATTTGTAACCTCTATTTGTAACTTTCTTTTGTAACATCTCTTTGTAACCACTGTTAATAACCGTTGATTGTGGGCTCTAAATAGCCACATCTTATTATTCGAAGACCCGCACAGATTAAACAATATTTTTATTTTTATTTTTACTTTCCTACATTGCACTTCACTTTTTTTAGTTGTAAGTTTCAGATTCATGTCGTCAATTATATTCTGGCATATATCTCTATCATGGGTGCTGCGTCATCGATTAAATTCCGGCACGATTTGTGTTTGTATAGTTCTGTTAGAAGTGAAACTATTGATTTCTATACTCGTCTGGATATTCCTTGTCCGGAGTTGGCGTAGAACCCAGTTTCCTTCAATTAAAAACTGAAGAACTACTTTCGGTGAAAGATAATTCGTCGTGAGAGAAATTCCGACAAAACACACATAGAGATATATATATATA
Source organism: Metrosideros polymorpha var. glaberrima (assembly GCA_001662345.2). NCBI lineage: Eukaryota > Viridiplantae > Streptophyta > Magnoliopsida > Myrtales > Myrtaceae > Metrosideros > Metrosideros polymorpha. The sequence continues at coordinate 1,133,726 of BCNH02000003.1, read as the reverse complement.
TATATATATATTGGTTCAAAAGTATCATAAGGAGATACTCATGCAATACTTTAGCGTTTCTTTTGTCAGTAAACCTGATTTTTCTTGTAAATCAACTTCACGTTTCATTTATCATCCTAACTACTGGTAGGAGTTCGTGCAACCGGTTTATTAGGAAAAAGGCTTCGGATATAAGATGGTAGCATGGCTGCCCATATCAATTCAAAGGAGATGAATAACATATTGGTCTCTAGACTCATCTCTTGGCAATTAAGAGAGGGATAGGTGTCGGGTATTTCAAATTGATAAAATGCCCTTTAACTTTAGGGGAATTCATCAAAAGACCATAAGCATAATCTGTCTTCTTTCTCCCCCTTCCCTTTATCTTTGTCGCGCTTACCTCATCCCTTGGTCGTGCCTCAGTCGTTGGTTGTCCCACCATGCCTTCATCGCCGATTCCTTTCTTTCTCTCTCTCTCTCTCTCTCTGCTACAGCGGTCAGCTTCCGCTATTTTCGCGCGATTGCCACTCATCACCGACTCTACTGTGCCAAGCCAACACCTTCTTTTACACGGCTCGCATGGAGGTTGGCGCCGACAGGAGAAGGGGCAGAATGTGAAAGAAGAAAAGCAAATGAAATGAGGGGCAAGGAAGGGAAAAAATAAGGAAAAGCCAATCTGGACTGTCCAATATTTCTTTTTTAAGCTACTGCTCGTTCGGTGACACCTGTTCATTGGAGCTCTTATTATACACCTATGCACTCAACCACACCACTATCAGTTGTTGCCGGCCTTGGGCGACCCACATCTAGTGTTGCCAAAGACCGGCGCGCCATTCATGGCAGTGGCAAGGTCACGACGGCATGACTCAAGAGGATCCAAGGGTGTATTTGGCTCAGTTTTTCCAAAACGTTTTGAGCCTCTAAAGTCTATTGGGAAAGATTAAAGTGTTTGGTAAATTATTTTGAAATCACTCTAGGGAAAATTGGCTTTGGCAAAGCTGAAAGCACAAGGTAGGTTGGGAGCTGCATTGGGCTTTCAACATTTTCCAAAGACAAGTTCTTTAATTAATGAAATTTTATCAATTGACTTTTTTACCCTAAAAAACTCAATAAAAGTCCAATTTTGCCTCTTTTTAAAAAACAAAACCCTAGCCCTATTCCAGTCTTGCCCTCGCATTGTTCATCCTCAACCTGTAGGTCTGGAGCTGGGAGTTGGACGGACACCAACATAGCTCAGAGGAGCTAGATAGATGCCAGCGAGGTGTTGCCTGAGGTCGCAAAACACCTGTGTCGCGTCGCTTGGGGTTGCACTGCTTCGACAACCCATTGCTTAGCTCGCGTGATGCCAGAGTGGAGATTTGACTCGCTTGAGGCCGCGCAACCTCGATGTCGCCTCGTTTGGGTTGCGCAAGCTTGGCGGCCCTCGCCTAGGGTTGTGTAGGTGTCAAAGGGCTAAATCTAGGAAGCCCAACCAATCGAAAGGATAGATTTGCGAAGCTCGAAGTCAGACGACCTTGGCAGCTCATCACCTGGGGTTTGCTCGACCTTGCGGCCCTTGCTTGGGGGCACAACCTCGATGACAAGCTTCGCCGAGAGCTCTGCTGTGATGGTCAGGCTTCGTAGATTTGCGACTGTCACGCTTTTGCCGAGTTGTGTCGAGCTCTGTTGTGGTGGTCGATGCTTGCCTCACTGAGCTTTATCACCAATTGATGAGCTTTGCTTGCTTGAGCTTTATTGCATGAGGGTCAGTGGTCGACGGTCGATGGTCGTCGGTCAATGCTCACTTGCCCTCTTTCCCTTTGCTCGTCAAGTTGGCTCCCTCTCTTTTTTCTTTTTGCTTTTTTTTTTTTTTAAATCCAAAGTTTCTTTACAAAGTATTTACCAAAATCAATAATTCAAATGCTATATGCTTTCCGCAAACACCTTCGTTCAAAGATCCTTGGGGAAATGGCTTTACATCCCCAAAGTTGAATCAAACACAGTAGGAGAGGAGAGGGGCAAAGACAAGGACTTGACGAGGACCCAACGGACGGTGATTGGCAAAGGCTCAATGATAGGCGGCGTGGTATGAGGGTGGTGGGCGATGGCACAATGATGTAAGGCGACGGCGACGGCGTGCCGTAATTGCATTGGAGGGAAAATTAGGCTTTTGCAAAATGAATGTGTGGTTGGCTACACGGTGCACGATGGGAAGCACCAATAAACGAGCGATACCTAGCAACAGTTAATTGCTGCTCGAGTACTAGCTAACTCGTGCCCTATTTTCACACTGATATCTCTCTATTTTTAGGAAGATGAGTTAAATATTCCAATTCACCACTCTAGACATCGATCTTCACAAAGGGTCAGACCATTTGGCGAGGATTCTCTCCCCCGCCGCACGATGCACCCCTAATAATACAGACAAATCTCAACTGTTAATAAGAACCTCACTCCTATCAAACGAGAATTGAGATTTCTGGAGGCAGCACCGTCGGGAAAGTCTTGCTAGGAACAGCGCGTGGGACGCAGAACTACTCTCATCGTGCAAAATAGAGGTATGAGAATGAGAGGTAGCAAAGGTACTTGGAGACAAGGACATTCGGACATCATTAATAATTTCTCTTATCATTTCTTTCTTTTTCATATTTGGTTGTTCACATGAATTTTTCGAAGGGGGACTTTCTGGTACCTGACAACAAGGGGAGTCGATTCTGAGGATGGGCGCAAATCACGGGCGCGGACCCTTTCGGCTCCCATTTCCTCCTCTGTGTCCGTGCAAGCTTTCTTACTCATGTGACTCCCCCCCCACAATTAACGTATCTTTCAACACCCAATATATATATATCCTTTTCTTATATAATTATCTGAAATCGTTTAGGCATAATCTGGTTTATGCATCAGAATCCTAACCCCTTTGGGACAAAAATCTTTTGGAGATTTGACTGCACGTTTGACCCTCGTTTCCACACGTCTAATGACTTGATACAAGTGATTTTTCGTCACATGCTTGGCAAGTATCTGTTCTTAAACCTCGCGGTTACCGCCGAACTCCTCCATGACCCGCCATGAAAAGGAAGTCTTGTAATTAGCAATCTAGCGTCCACAAGAACCGTTCACAAATACCCTTTGGATCTCATTCAAGCAAACAGGATTTCCTACGTTTATCGGAGCTAGCGGTTGCGCGTGATTTGGTAGACAAAATTGCTGTACTTTTATCTGCCGGTGCACTTCGTCGTCGAGGAAAAAAGCATCATGGAAAATGGTGTTTATGTGCAAGAGGGATTGAGGGTGAGCTGCGAGGGCTTTCTTTCATTCTTGTTTGTTTCTCAAGAAAAATGATGAAGCAAGATAATGATTAAGAATTTTCACGGCCATCTTTTATTCTATTAGGACATGAAGAGAGCAATCTGGGGTGTGAGAGTATGCCTGCCTCTATGCATTTGTTTCTCGCATAGTTTCGGTTGAATATTAATCCTATTGCATCGTTAGATCGTAACTGACTGAAAAATCTAAAATTTACAAACTCAACTAGGTTTTACCCGCGTTTTCATACTCAAATATGTCGGTTTAATTAACAAAAATCACATTTTCGATAAACTGTAATTTGGCTTTGGACATCATAAGCCTAATCAAACCGAGAGGACAAGAGTGAATGTGATATAAACTAATTAGGAGGCGAACCGGTGCATAAGGTTATTTGAACACTCCATAAATCTTTGAGATTGAGATTCAAACTTTGCCATCCTCAGTTTGCAAAGTACATGTATGATAATATCTCGGATGGACTTTTGAATAGGACTGTAATGTCGTAAGTTCAGGTACGAAAAATGCATGCGCATTGTCTTCCACATGAGTACATGTGAAGGTACAGTTTTACTTAGGGTTGCTGTAGTCACAACTTTTCTTGTGTGGCGTAGTTTTTTTAGTTTTCCCTTCCATATTTTGATATTTGCATACCGTAATATGAGTAAGTGGGAATGTCTCTATTATTTACAACGTTGTCCGTATGATTAGCAAGTTAGCAGTTAGCACCATTAGTCTCTTAACACTATTAACCTTGCACTAGCCATCTATGTATATCATACTCTGGGTGACTTTCAACCTAAAAATTCATCTAAAATATTCACAAAAATTCACATCTTCGATTAAGATAAGATAGCACTCTTATATTATACATGATGTACAAAATCTTAATTCAATAAGTCCAATGTGCACGACTGGCGGCGACACCGCAAAACCTTCATGTACTAATCACAAACTGAGATTTCAATCTTCCTCATCTCCAACCCTTTATATTCCTTTGTTAAGATGAATCAAGTCTTCAATTTTTTTTCCCTTTTTGCATACAGTTTGACGAATCCCTTTTTTCTTTCACTCTTTTTTGTTCACATATGTTCACATTTGCTTTTGGTAGTGAGTGATCTAAAAAGAAACACGTACCTAGTAAAGAGCGTGTGATAGATCCATGAACTATAGTTTGTGCCTCCTATGATTTGAAATTCAAAGGGCTCGTTGGCGCACTCAAACCGTCCCCATACAAAGCACAGATTAAAAGGGAAAGAGAACAAACTAATCAGAGCTGTATGGTGATTTGGAAACAAATTATTGTAATCCAGCATATGGGGACACCCTTTCAAAGCCGTTGACAATCTGGTCCCACTAGTCCCCATGAAAGCCAAAATGCCACAAATCAAGCAACTCAACAGGAGGGAGGGAGGGAGAAGTAAAGAGAAAGACAGCTTGGTAGGTGGAAACTTTCGCCTCTTGGCCTTATTGGTGCATTCGCAGAAAGTGAATAATTTGAAAAAAAAAATTCTAAAAATGATTCTTCTATCATTTATAAAAATAAATAAACGAAAAATATTTTCATCGTCCACGAAAATGCTTAGACATAGATTGTTGTCGATAATAATAAAGCATAACTAATTATTTTGATTGATGAAAACGATTGTTCATAGAAAAATATTTTCCAAATATTCATCTTTCAATAAACAAACGGAGTCTATTCCTCAATCACCTAGGGAATCCAAAACTTATCTCAATGGTAAATTACCATACGGCCATCATAACTTGAATGTTAACTCTATAGATTCTTAGGTTTTCTATATCCATATAATAGAGAGAGAGAGAGATCTTGACACATTTCTCAGCACAACAGATGTTTGAGATAACATATTCACCTATGAACGTTATTACAATGTTAATCTTTTGGATTCTTTTGTTTGGACAATGCATCACAATAATATTAAGGTGATTAAAATAGAGTGTAAAGCATTTTAACCACATTTTTACATGGACGGGTTCTTACCAAAATTGCTTTACAAAGAGGGTACATGACAAATCAAGACAAATGAAAGAAACAATGGAGGGGGGAGAAAAGGACCAAATATCCCTCTCTGTGCAAGCAGAAGAAATCTAATTATTGAACGAGATCTGTACTTTGTGCGTGGCTCCAAGGCCATGCTTTGAGAAACCCCATGTGGAGACCATGTGAGGGAATTCTTCTTCCCCTCCTCTCTCCCATGCCCAAACCCGATGCCCTAGAATTTCTCTCAATTGTAGGACCCGTTAGTCCTCCCATCATTACCATGTTTTCCGGATCCTGCCAATTCCCTCCTCTCAATCAAACCCCAATTAAGAAGCCCCACTAGTCCGAAAAGAGATTGAACCCGACTTACACTCGCAACTAAGATTCCACCATGTCCCGTTTTCTTTTCATGTTATGTCATTGAAACAATCGACCCATGTGTCCATATTGAAGCTTTTATTTCTTTATTCTTTCTGGATGTAATTCTTTTGGTACTTAATTTTTTTCTCAAGGAGACATGTTCTTTTTTCCCCTTCCAATATTGGGTTTTGCTCTATTTATAGGTGGTGCGCTATTCACATGGGGGTACAGATACAATGGATGTGGCAGATGGAGATAGAGGTAAAAGTGGGAGTAGGAACAGCACCCAAAACAATTGTAAAGTTCGCTTGTTTATACTATTTGGGAAAACATAATGTTTACCGATTCACATTGTTGTCTAATGAATATTAATGAAAAGCTGGCGCAATCTTCACATGGGTACAATGGATGTGGCAGATGGATGTGGAGGTGAAAAGGCAACCAGAATAATACCAAAAAGAATCATTTGACTTTTGAACCTCTCCACCGTTTTAGGGAAATTAATATATTAAATATGGAAAGATGCACCTTGTATGATAATGCGGATGGAGAGAAATCATATAATATTCGTTGATATATATTCCGGAATCGCTGAATGCTTGACGTGCATGACAGAAGTTTTACTTGAATTCTATTGTTTTATGCGAGGAAAGGAAAAAAGATTAATTCTATCTTTGTTTAACCAGCCTGAAACGTTTAAACAAGTTGTAAGAATATGAAATATAATTTAGGACTATACAACCTAGTAGCTATTAATTATATCTCACATGCACAAGTATATAGGAGCACACTCCTGTGGAGAACATGAAATGTGTTATTTTTCTTCAATTTTCTCGAGCAATGGTCCATGTGCGCATTCAAGCATCCTAAAACAATTGTTTTTCGCAAGAATTTCTTTCTTCCTTCCTTTCTTTTCACCCCATAGTTGGCTTAATTAGTTGGGGTGTTGAGGGATTTAGAGATCACCACTCGAGTCCTACTAATTGTGTGCAAATTATTCTAAGTCAGAGCCACTTGCATAAGCCAAATGCTTAGACTTAACCAGTTCATGGGACTTGCAAGATGTTACATGGGCCATAGGTAGCCAACTCTCCACGTCAGACCCTCTGAATTATCAATAAAACAATTAATTTCTTTCCTCCTATAGAATCTATTGAATTTTTATTTTTTTTATCTTGTTCTAGAGTTTATCTATCCATATTACCTCCAGCAGATAAGCGCTGCAACATGAGATTTGCCAAATCAGGGTGTATGAGCATTATCTTGTTGGAAGGATGTGTTAGGCAGATATTGGATACTGTTGGTTACTTATCATTTCCAAACACACGCATGTAGAAAAAGAAGGTGCTTAGTTTTCAATGACACACACATTATGTCAACTCATGACAAGTCAAAGATGGAGCAGCCTGGTGAAAATCTTGGTCCAAGCCATTAGTTATGCAAAACCCCACAAGTTTCTGTACTGAAAAAAAAAATGATATAGGCACTCTCTATTATGCTCCTATATTGCCCACTTCCCAACTTCCAAAATAGGGCCAGAAAGCACATTTAGTGAGTTTTGTTTGTATTAGTAATAAGTCACAAATGTTAGGTTTGCATGACACTAAGGGGACCTTTTTTCTTCACTATACATAATATAAAACCAACAAGAACCATGTATATGTCTATGAGGCTGCTGTTTTTTTTTTTGGCTTTCTTTCTATTGTATAGGGAAGGTTTTAGGTGGCGGGCCATGGTCACCATGTGCATGCATGTGCTGTGTCTTTCTCTGAAAGGCCCACCACTTCTCTCCTTTGAGCAAATAAATGGAGGTTTCTTCACATTCTTCACCTTCTCATTCCCTCTTTTCTCTCTTCAAAAACTCACCCAAACTTTTCTTAATTTTGTTTTTCTTGGGTTTCTGAAACTTCTCTGGATATCTATCTTTCTTGGATCAGGATCTGTGACTTGATCCTTGTGGTGTATCTTCTCCAGTTATCTATCTTACTTCTCATGGTCACTTCTCACAACACCGAAAGAGGTATGTTCCATTTTGCATATGTCCTACGAGCACTTCTTTTTGCCGTGATTTATCGAAAAGAAGTGATGATGAGGGTGTCAACCCTCTATTCGTTCACAGTAATCATTTTGAGCTTTGCATACGTTTGCGTTGATATTGTTTCATGAACCATTTTGGAGAAAAGCAAGAAAACGAAGCATACATTTAGCTGGCTCGAGAATTCACAAATTAGCTGGACAAATTCCTCATGAAATGCATAGAATGTAAACAACAAGCACTTCCAAATCAAATCCAAGAACCTTCCCTTTATGTTGAAGCTAATTTCTTCATTCATCTCTGAGTACTGAAAGCCTTACATCATTGTTCCTTGTTCATTTTTCTTCAGAATGCACAGTGATAGCTCAATAAAGCAAAAGTTCCTCAAGAAATGGATAATGGGTCTGCAACTATGCAATTCCTCAAAGAAGAATCTGACGATCATGGAGAGAAGAAAGGCCATCAAGCTCTCAGCAGACCTCGCATTGGCTTCGGTCCGGAATTGCACGACGCGTTGGAGTCGTGCCCTAATCGCAAGTGCCTCACAAAATGATGACAACAAAGCTCTCCTTCAACATATCATTGGCTCTGATGCTGCCAAGCTCAAGAAACCTTCCATTGATGTCGTAGCAAATTCTCCAACTTCCGTTGCCAAGAAGATTGCCAGCAAGAAGATATTGAAAAGGAGCTGGGGCATTAGGAGAGTGAGAAAACTGAGCACTGGTGCTCTAAAAGATCCACCAAATTCTATTGCCAAGAGGTTGGTGAAGAAGAGAACACAGTTGCTCAAGAACCTTGTACCAGGAGGAGAATCTATGGACGCTATCTCTTTGATCGAAGAAACCCTAGATTATATGGTGTGGCTCCGAGCTCAAGTTGACGTCATGCGTTCTCTCGCTCATGCGAGTGAGCTCTTAGATGGTAAATGAAATCATCGTCTATGATGATTTAAGTTGATATATAGATTTTGTTCGATCTCCACTTTGCAAGATTAGGTGGGTTGAGGCAAAATGTGATTAAGCTATATATTGTTCAATGCCTGTATATGCAACTCAATGTGACTAAAAGTGCGAGTCTATTCCACCTTTTCTCTTTGTCATTTTACTATTTAATCGTCAAGTTTTCAAGATATAGATTAATTGTTTAGCTTTACCCCACCTACTAATTAGTTTCCTTTCTTGTTGATGATCTTGCGATTTCCAAAGCTCATTCTCAACTTCACTATTCTCGATTCAAATGAGTTCCATATACACGAAGGAGCGGCTTGATTTATGTTGCTTTAGAAGAGGAATTACACATTGAGTATAGTGCCCTTATTAACATGAAAAAGAAAGATGCCTAAACTAACCAAATTTAGTCTTGCTTATTCGAATTTATTGAGGAAATGCCTCACGTGTTTTTGAGCTCAAAAGACCTACCTAACTAACGTACCGTTCTTAAGCCCCGGTAATTCATGTTCGCGACATTTTGTGGTTCTCTAGTACATTTTTAACAAGTTCATATCACATGATCAATAAGTAATTAAAATCCCCCACGTCTACAGAGGGAGCCGGACAATGAAGGAGAGATTGAGTGTACTAGACATCTCAAGGGACGTTATATGTTGTTTTCGTGTCGCATGTGTTTGGTGCGCATGAGAGAGAGAGAGAGAGGCAGGCAGTGTTGTATGCAATTCAATGTGGTCATAAATGAGGGATGACTTCTAGACATATGAAATGCTTTTGTCTAGCTGAATTTGGTCAAGAGTAGCAGAGATGGGTCTTGAATCACAGGGAAAAATGCTTAACGAAGGAAGGAAGGAGGGGGCCAAATTGCGCGCCCATGCACACACCGGTTTGCTTAGTCTATTTCTCTGAGAAGGACAATTGCGAGAGAGAGGGGAGATGCTTCGAGCCATAAATCGATTCCAAGCTCATTAATTGACCATGTGTGCCTGTTGCGACATAAGGTCCTTGATAGGAGCCTCTTCTTTTGCTTTGATTACGTTTTCATGCTCTCTGACAATGAACAATCACCCTTGAATTGAATTCTCCCCGACCAAGTCCGTGGAGGAGGACCTGGTCAACTAGAACCAAAGTGAATTTGTACTAGAAATTATGTAGCGATTCGTGAATCGTTTCCAAACAACTTTTCAAACCTTCCCAAGTTTGTGGTTGCTACATGGTATAGTTTTAGTAAATGATTATGAATGTTCTTGTAGTCATTCAAGTTTGAAGTTCTAGGATGTCCTGAGCTAGAGAACTTGAATTTGTTCTCTTGGTCGGAAAGGACGGAATGGATTAATATCGTATTTGTTGTTGATTTGAGCACTTACTTGGATAAGTAAACTCGCAGGAATCGATTTTGTTGGAAGACGACACATTATATGTCATTGAGCATCATATATTAGGGGTACATTTCTCGGTCTAGTAGCTAAGATCAAGTGTAGATTATAAATTAGGGTATATGATGTCTATAGTTGGGCTGGACAGACCATTTTGTCCTCCCTAGTTTGGGTTTTATGCAATCGAAAGCCCAGGGAATGGGAGTACTTATGGCCCATTCCCCTTTGATATCCCCATATACAAGTATATTTATGGATATGTTGCATGCGTCGTATGGTATACGAATAACACGCCAAGCAGAAGATTGCGATGACTGTTTTGCTACGAAGTTCTACACGCAACCGTATGTCCAATCGACACAAAAAAATAAATTAAAGTGTGGGACTTTACGATCCAAATACTATACATGCGACATCCAAATCTGGACTTTATCCGGTCAGCAAACTCTATTTGTTGAATCTTCTCGATTTCTAACTCGATTTTTTGTTCATCGTACCATTTTTAGCTGACATATCAAGCTAGCCAAATCCTTGTTGATCCTGTTCCTTAGAAGAGTGTGATATGAGTCTTTGACTTACGTAAAGATGCAGCGATCTCATATATCTACCCAACGAGGCTTTGATCCTAAATGACACGACTCATTTTCTTTTGCTAATCAAGAGGGAATGCACTGATATGATATGAAATTCAAGACACGACTGATGTGCTTATACAAGCATCTATGATTGCACATGTGAACATTCCTTTCTTGCCCGCAACTTACATTTAAATGTCGGATCAACTTTGTTAAAAGCATGGGGTGCCCCATATAAACTAACGATTGATGATACAAAGTACGCTTGCTTTCACATGACTGGAATAAGCGCAACTTTAATCAGGAAAAGAATATTAGCCCCCTTTTGAAGATGAGCAACTTCATGGAAGCCTCTCAAACAGCTCTTAACTACTGGAATTATATAACCAAAAGCTAATATTTATCTTCATCATCGACCCAAGTTGTTGATTCGCAAGCTTTTGAGGGACTGCTAAAGAATGTTCAGCTTCAATGATACATGTCTCCTTCTTTTTCATCAATGCTTTTACATTAATCATGCATGTCCCCCACCTTTTAGCTTTCCATGGCCCAAGTGCATGCTTGCTCATAATGCCTCTCATACTTTACCTTCCTCCATTCTTTTTCCTTTTTCATTAGATCGTCTGGTTAGGGTTCTTTCCTGGGGCGGTCCTAAGACAGCTCTTGCTTAAAGTTCATTCATTATTCTCTTCATATCTAATACGTTCCCAAAGACTTAGCGAGAAGATATGGTTTTCATTCAAAGACACAAAAGAGAAGGGAAGGGGCCTCCCCAATTTTCTGTAGGCAATATACCTGCTCTGCCAGTTCCCAACCTTACACTTTTCCAACTGCTACATCTAAAATCTGTCCACTTCATTGGGAGAAACTTTTTGATTTGCATGAAGGGATGGGAAACAACCTGTCATTTACTGTTGAATGTCCCTCTTTGTCTTCCACAGACATATACTTGAAACAACATTCAGATCACGAATTAGTTGTATATGGAGGGGAAAAAAAGGGTACAAGTTGCATATGTTGGTGATAAGTACTTCGAAGTTGAATTGTGCTTTGTCTGTGGAAAACACACGTGTCTGGATCACTAATGATTTTTATCTTTAAGATCCATTTCAACAGGTTAAGGTCCCATTTTTAAAATACAACTCAATTAGGTGCTAAAACCGAAAAAATGACTAGCAGTTGCTAAAAAATTGAAAATTCAACACTTATATGAGATTGAACTTCTTTAATAATCCTAATCATTATTGACTTAAACGACTTAATTTGAGTAAAAAAAGCACTTAATCTAGTAAATAAGGAAGGGCTACCTAATACACAACAGCAGAAAAGTCTCTTTCTCTCCCTCTCTCGTCTCTCTCCATCGTCTTCTCAACCTTCAAACATAGGGAGGGTTTGAGCTAGTCTCACCTCCTCTCCCTCTCTCGTTGATTTTGTTTGAGCTTTCATGTTCTTTTCTTATTTTTTCTTCTCCCGATCTAGATTTGGGAGCTCTCTTCTACCGATCTAGTTTTAGATTTGAGAGTTTAAACTTTTCCAATTTAGTTTCTAGATCTAGGAGCTACCATCTTCTGATTTGATCTCCGTTTTAATAATGTTTTCAGGGATTCGATACCTCATGTATTCTATTCATGTACTGGTCCTCTGCTTCCAGTTTCAATTGTGATCGTAGGAGCTCTGGCGTCTCATTAAACTACAAAGATTTGCTCTTCCAAATATTAAATCTGTGTTTGTTCAACCTATTTTGGTTGTCTCTGTACAGTGAAGGTGTAGAGGAAATCGAACCTAGGCGCACACCACCAACTGGCGAATACGAGATTTAGTGATCGACCACCAATTATTTTACTTGACGAATATGTTCTTATGGAACGATTGTATGCTTAAAACCCTATTAGTGCTATGTTGATCCTCCTTGTTTTCTGGGTTTGGCTTTGTTTTGTAGTATTCTGGGCTTTGCTTCGCTTCGCTTCAATTTGTTTTGCTGTGGAAGTTTATGTCCTTCTCATATATCATTGAGCAATGAATACAATTTTCTTTTGACCAAAAAAAAAAGGGATGGGCTTCCTAATCCGTTAACTAGGAAAAGTAATAAATGGTTATTAGAGTTTTGCTAATTATTTTGTTAAAACCTACCGATAAGATCATAGTTCCATGTTTGATAAGAAATTAGTCATATTTAGCCACCAATTTCAGTGATTGTCAGACATTTTGATTTGCATTCTCAACATTTAAAATTCAGTGCTTTAATAAACTTTCAAGACTTCTTTTTCTAGAAAAGTTATCTCCTAGGACATCTATTTATGAGATTCAAAAACATAACTCAAACTTTAAGTTTCGTCCTTAGATAAGAGAGGGGATATCAAGGTCAATAATGGCCTCTATCTTGCCAATCTTTATGTTTCATAAAGAAAGAAACACTAAAGTTGATCCTGAAACTAAATCGATTCTTTTCATTTCCTTTCTTTTTTTAATCTCATTAAAATAGTTATAAAATCAATCTCGATCTTCTGTAATCAAGGCCTAGGGTTTATGATGATATACACCACCACCACTCTCTAAATGGGCCGCAGTGTGATGTCAGATTTATGCCCCACAATACGAAATTCAGAGATTAATAATTTAGTACTGATTTAAGAACCATCTATTTAAGAATGCCCCCCATGTTCAGAGCTTGCTCATATCTGCTCATCTCGGAGTCTTATTCTTCTTCTTGAAAAGCAATCACATTCACATGGAGTCCAACTTCAGCTCTGCACCAACTCAAGCTCACCCTGAGACCATGGACTTCCTCTCCCGTGCATGGTGCAATTTCGCAGTCCAAGCTTTTCAGCCTCCATTGCATGATCCTCATCACCAGTCGATCGTCCTCCTTGATCCCCCGATCGAGAAACTTGAGAAAGAAACAAGCTCTCCTAATAATTTCCCGGTGAGTTAAGCAAAGCGGCTCAACTCGTCGGAAAATCACGTTATTGTGTATAAGTTTCATCTTGGTGAGAGGAAATATGATTATAAGATGTGCAAATTTGCAGAGGATGAACAGTAGTGTGACCATGGATGATGCAGGTTTCAAGACTTCACCTCCATGGAAATCGAATGACGTCAAGGTACTAATGTATACATTTGCTCAGTCATAAATAAGGCAGTGAACTCTATCCATATATTTATACTTAGACATAAATGACTAATCGATAGTGCTAATGAGAAGCCCTTGTTTCATGTTCTTTTCCCACAGTCATGGATACGGATGCAACAGGCCATGCACCCAGAACTAAACTATAGCAGCTGTTTCAGGAAAAAATGGGTGAGTGAAACATTTCAGATGTATAGCAAGTTAGCAACGTTAAGTTTTATGCTTGATTTTTCCAAATGAATAATGGTAAGTACATCTATTGAGAACCGGGTCGAAAAATTGGTATGGCTAATTACGACGTGACAGCATGCAAGTGCACATACGCTAATTTAGATAAGTGGGTCATTACAGGCAACGACCTAACTGTCTACCTTGTCACTTAAACATATCAATTTTCATAAAATTAACCGATGCTAGCGTATCTATCAATATTATTTTTTTGTAATAATATGACTTTTCATGTTGGATTTCATGCTCCTCTCGCACAGGCCCCGTGGAAGATGATGTCATTAAAGATCATCTCAATTAAGAAGTGGTTGAAAGAGATGAAACTAAAGAGGAAGGAAGAAGAGAGGCTGCAAAGAACCGAAGTTCACACAGCGATGTCGGTGGCCGGTGTGGCAGCCGCCCTAGCCGCCATCGCTGCCGAGAGCTCGAGAAGCGGCGAGCCTTTGTCCTCGAGCTCGGAGAAGGAGGCGGCAGTGGCGTCCGCAGCGGCCCTCGTGGCGGCGCAGTGCGCGCAAGTGGCAGAGGCGATGGGAGCGAAGAGGGAGCAGCTTAGCAATGTGATAAAATCAGCCATCAGCAGCACCAGTGCTGGTGACATCTTAACACTCACTGCCGCAGCTACTACATGTAAGGCGCCCACTTTTTCAATTTAATTTCTCTTTTATGAAGCTCGCTTATTTCATGATACGGCAACCTTGGCTCATCAATCAGAAAATCTTAGTTTATTTTGTACGTCCCATCGATAAACACGAATAAACGAACGCCCTTGCTCAAGTGCAAACACGCTCACAAGCACAAATAATACAGAAAATTCTCTTACTTCATTCTGAAAAATATTGATCAAAAAAATTGATTTGCATGAGAGATAAAGCAATATTTATGACTAAAAGAACCGAAAAATGAAAATGTTTAAACTAGGAAACAACTGAGTATGGAATCCTAAATCAATTCTAAATTAATCAAGTCTAACATAAGAAACTTGACTCCCGCACTTGACTAAACCTCAAAGATAAAAGGAAATAAAATTATTCAACTCATTAAAAAATAATTACCTACAAATTCTAAAATCCCGAAACAAAGAAAAGTTAAACAAATCATAATCTCGGAAGCTCATCAACGTCCCGCGACACATTCTATCTACCTTATAAACAATAAGACAAGAATAAAATTAATATCCATCAGCGAAACTCGTCTCTCTTATTCTATGATCTGAGCAAATTTCGCATTATTACTACGTAATCTTCTCAATTATATAGATCTGTCACATGTTTGCTTGACGAATGTTTTCTTCAGCATTAAGAGGAGCTGCTACGCTCAAGGCAAGGACCGGGTGCAGGAACAGATTGAACGGGACTTCCCCAGTTCTTCCGATTGACCAGGACCAGAAGGACTTTGACTTTGACTTGGACTTCGACAGGTGTCGTTCCATCTTAGCCAAAGGTGCTGAGCTCAGCATCGAAACCCCAGATGGTTCGTAATTTGCACAACACTACCACTAATCATGCTCTAATCGTCGTCTTATCGACTAATTACTGTCGTGTTATATCTCTCTAGACCTTATGCATTTCTACTTTGTGAATCGATTCGGACAGGGAGGTATGTGGCGAGAACAGTTTCTGTATTCCTAAACAACGAAGCCAAGGTGTGTGTTTGTTCCTTCAGGCGATGACGATTTTATTATATATAGGAGTACAATTTTGTGAATATTAGTTTGTTCGAGATATTGATATACATACATGGCCGCCCAGGAAAGTAGACACGTCTAAAATTCAAGAACAATTTCTTGTCCAGTGTGCGATGTATAGCTAGATATGTATATATACATGTAATGTAGTCTTAAATCTTCACGTGAAATTTCAATATAGTCCTTTCAACCGATTGACGCTAGAAATCACCGAGTGGCAATCCTTTCGGCCGTTTGCCGCCAACCATCCTACATGGCACACTGACATGGATGGCTTGTGGATGGCCACATCCACAATTTCCGATGTCAATTGAGCCGGATGGACTACACTAAAATTTCATGCAACGTTTTAGAACTGCATATGCAAAATTGAAAAGTTTACACTGAATTGGCATATGTATAATAGGTTCAGGACCAATTGGGCAACTATTTCTATTTTAATCAATGAACAGTGGAACTCTCTAAATTATATATCGAGCAATATGGAGTGCGAGTTACCTGAGTGAATCAACCGTGGCTCGTTCTTACTTTCCAGGTGATTCTCCAAACTAGGAAGCTCAATCTGTTGAAAAGCAAACAGGAAAGTACGTTCTCTCTTCTCCATCTTGGTCTCTAAACTCGTCCACAAAAAATTCCCTTTTCTGCAATTTCTATGTGAGGATAGATCGAATTATCTCTCACCATTATCGCCAATCACTTTTCTTTTCTGTCGAAAGAAAATTGTATTCATTACTCGCTACTCACTTAATGAATATGCTTTTTGAATAGGCGTTGTGCTGGACTTGCATGCTGAGTTATACAAGGATGGAGAGGCCGAAGAGACAGAGACATGCTACCTCATCGTGTTGACAACGAACCGTGGAACAACCAAGCTGAACATGGTGGATGATTATCGACGGTACAAGTTATGGACGACCACCATCAATCATTTACTAATGTTGTCCGCTTCATTTACCAACTATGAGCTCCAGTTTTATGGGAAATAAAACCCTAATATTTCGTATCGATGCATGACGATGTCATTTATGTATAATTAATACGATCTTCATCAAGCACCTAATTGGTTTCTGCCGCAGTCACGGCTTAAAAGAACCATTAAGATAATTATCAGCAAAGGAAAGACGGAGATATCCGGTTTGTAACTCCTTGTTTCAAGATTAAGATTAAGTTGGGGGTGTTGCCAAACAAAAAGCAAACCTTAGACAACTATATATATCAGTATGAAACTGAAGTTTGATTCCGAGATAATGGGAATCGGATTATGAAATAACCAAGTGTTTACTCCGCCCTTTGTTTACTCAACCAACAGTTATTAAAATTTACTAGCAGGGAAAATATTAGACTGCCCTTTGTTTAAACTCTTGTCTATCAAAAGCTACCCTCCGGATAAAAGAAGGATTTTGAATGCATTTTGGACAGCCAAATCTGATGAGTCTATAACTTGCCTACGACACCAACATAAACCAAATTGCAGATTGAGTGAGCTTGAGGACCAATTAGTTTCAGGGGACTGTACCTACCATACTTCTTCCTGAAAGAGATCTGCAATACATGGAGCTCCAATACCACTAACATCAAAAGGAGTCCACAGCTCGCAAGGGCATGCTCTAGTGAACCAATAGACTAACTCGAATTCCACAGCTTTCAATACTTGAAAAGGCAAACAAATGCTAAAAGTAAAGAATTTGCCAAAGATCATAACCTAGGAATTGCTAGCGCATTCTAATCAGTGTTCACACACTGGAAGAGAGGTTGAATTTCTTGAGCAAAGTCAAAATAGGATGTGAAAAGCAAAAATCAGACTTGCAGAGAACTTGAATAACAAATGCATGATCACGTATCTCATTGACCTGTCAAAGCATAGACGACCACTGATGATTGGAGGTCACGATCCACCTTGAAGTGAGCATGGAAGAATCTCTTGACCTGCGATCGTTGATAGCTCATGTTATCAGGATGAAACATAAACCAAAAGAAATTGCACGGGGACTAAGTCAGTCGGTGTCGAAGTTGAAGTTAGTACTTACCTCTTTATAAGAATGCAACAGCAAAAATTCCCTCAATGCTCTTTCTTCTGATTCGAATAACACTATGTGACTCGGTAGCAACCAATCATTTGCAAGCTCTTCAGTAAACCCCACAGGATCCATCATAAAACGGTCTGACTCATCTGGAACACCCCTCTCTTCACTGTCAAGCAAAATCAAATGCAAATCCATGACTTAGACCTTAGACAGATATATCGGTTTTATACAGGAAACAATCAAAGATTACCTTGGTGAGCAG
Source organism: Metrosideros polymorpha var. glaberrima (assembly GCA_001662345.2). Taxonomy (NCBI): domain Eukaryota; kingdom Viridiplantae; phylum Streptophyta; class Magnoliopsida; order Myrtales; family Myrtaceae; genus Metrosideros; species Metrosideros polymorpha. The sequence continues at coordinate 1,115,839 of BCNH02000003.1, read as the reverse complement.
TCCAAGAAACGCATGGGCAGGTCCCGATGAAGGGCTGAATAGTAAGGCGTGGCGTGGCAGGGCATAAGGAAAAGGATACTCTTCACTCTATCTTTTGCAGCTTCTCTTGAAAGAAAGTTCATCACATCCTCAGATCCTCTCTGTCCAGCAAACCAAAGTACTCAGAATATCAACAATTAAGTTTCAACATACATGTACTGATGAAGTACAAAAAAAGGCCCTAGTTAACAGAGCCATTCCAGCATTCCAATGTATTCAAGGTAAAAGGGTAAAGAAAAAGTCAAATGAAAGCAGAAGCATCCCAGTTTTTTAATCAAAGGCAGAAAAAAAAATCTGGAGTACCTGATGAACTAAGCTCATGTATAAGGCCATAGGGATGTTAGTTGCAAGCAAGAAGCAGATGGCCCATCGCATTCTTGAGGGGTATTTAGTATGATGTTTCAAAGCTTCTGCTGTCTTGCCTTCAGAACTGTAGTGTGTCGATATTGCGGCTAGAGAAAATCCCGAGAACATCAAGGCTATGGGAAGCACAGGAAGTACAAATCTGGGTCCACATTTCTGGTTACAAAGGAGAATAAGTAGGAAAAAAAGAAGGAATTGAAAATAGCAAATAAGCAAATACAAAGGGATCGCCTGTACCTGAATTCTTTGTGGCCAAGTACACTATAGAGTACTAAAACCCAGGCAATAAGCCCAGAAAGCCTCCAATTTCTGGACATCATGACGCCGGCTAAGGAGAATGGCAAAAATGTAAACAGCATCACTGTGAATCCCTGAGTGAAGTACCAGTGCCACTTGTGTATTCCATAGTAGTCGCCGCCGTTTGAAAGAAAATTGAACATGAAAAAGTTCAGAGGTACTAAAACCCATGAGCCATACACTAGCCGATCGAGTAAAGTTGCCAGTCCAAGCACCAGCACCCTACGCAGTATATTAGAAAAGCATAAATCAATCGCGCAAAATGCATCCACAGTTGCATGCTGTCAAATAGCCACATGTACCAAAAATAATAGATGCATGATTACCCACCCAACAGGAAGAACCTCCAAAAAAATGAATCTCATTCTATTGCGGGCCAAAGAAAGCTCTAGAAGGCCAACGTATATCCATATAACGGCACTTGTTGGTCGAATTACACAGGTAAATGCTGCCAACACCAAGCCCCATATCCTTGTCGATGAGGCATCGCTACTGGATGAAACTCTCAAACACGGCCAGTAATACAGCCCCATGATTGTAAGAACAGTTTCCAAACTATTTGATAATGTCCGTGTAATGCAGAAGAACATAAACCAGTTTGTCATCTCAGAAAATAACTGACAGAAAGTTAAGGTCAATATTGCTGAACTTCAAGCTGAAAATTCCAAAAATCAACAATTTGGTACAAAGTAATAGCGCAAGGATACTGCCCATCTAGCAACACAATTGCCAAAAAGAAGGCGAGAAAGTTTATATAAGTAGAGATCACCAACTGCAGAAAATGTTGACTGGAGCAGCCTTGGAGCCCTCATCTGCAAAGCAAGAAAAGCAGCTTCGCATATAATAGATGACAATAAGAATTTTGATCAGCTTTGTAATTTATCAAACTTATAATATCAAAAGTTCTAGTTTCCAGTATTTACCATGAACCAAGGTTTATCAAGACCAAGTAGTGCAAGAACTTTGTAAAGAAGAGCAAATATCATTGGATGCAGATAACTTCGTATACCCTCTTTCCATTCCCACGTTAGGTGTCCATAGCTGGCAATTTATATATCAAACTTTCAATGTCCATCCTCAGTAACAATTTTCTAGCAACAAAATGTATATAGAAAGGATGCAGCTATGGAAATTAATGAGGCTACCTTACCCAAATGCGATATGGTGTGCAACTTCCAGAGCTTGCCAGTGCTCATCCGGGTTGAAATATGTCTGTATAAGTAAAGAATTCAACACTCGCACAGCCAAGCAAAGCAAAAACACTCTCTTTTCTGATAAGAATAGACATGATTCTTCTAATTTTTCTTCAGGCAGGTCTTTCAAATCCTGAGATATTTGTCCACCACCAGCAGCAGCAGAAACATGACGTCTCTGTCGCATAGTATCTGCAAATTCATAGATAGCGATCATATTGCACGTACGTTAGCAAAACTAAATAAGGGGATGATCATCAGCGTTTAATCACACATAGTGACGAATGAAAAGTAAACAGAATGAAAGCGCATTCACCATTCGCGATCAGAGCGAAAAATCCATGCTTTGGCCAAAACTACCATCATATCTCTTTCGGCTGGGAAATGAATCACCTTCCACAACAGTTTCACATGGATACCCAATGAAAGAATTTTATATATGCGCATTATTGGGCTTCTGCAAATTCATATCCTCTAACCTCAACCATGCTAAAAATTACTCGGTTTCTAATCAGATGAAATTTGGAGGACAATCCCTCACACTAGCACAACACAACTCATCTTATATAGATATGACAGAAACATTGCAAGATCACCCACAGTTGGTTCTCTCCTGCAGTAAACTCAAACTATAACCAGTGGCCATTCAAGCATATCTTCTCACTTAACCCAGCTGAGATTTGATCCAATTCAAAGCGCAGAAAGCTTCAAAAGCTGAACTTTTACACGCAAACGTGGATTGTGTGGCGGGAGATTCCCAGATCGCGAAATGGGCGCGCTCGCGCGGGCGTCTTTAGAGGAAGGGAAGAGGGGCAAATAGGGAGAGAGAAATTACCTGCGACGGCGACCTGAAACGGAGCTAGCGGCAGCTTCTCGAGGCGGAACAGAGAGAGTGAACGACGGCGAGTGGTGTAAGGTTTCTTCAATCGGTACTAGCGACGGGTCTGCCCAACAACATCGGCGGGGTTAGCAGATCTCTATGTTTAATATTTTTTTTTTTTGGGCAAATCCTTCAAGAATATAAATTGAGCATTATCCACAATGTACTATAAAACAATGAGGACATGCTACTTTTAAAGGATTTCAATCGATTTTTCTTCGTCAAATGTTCTCGATTACTCGTTTTTTACGAATAATCAATCCATGGGCGAATTTGTGAGTTTGTAATTCTATTAATATTTCACAGATATTTCGTATTTCGATCTTTCCACGTATTTATCCGCCTCTCCCTTATAAGTCGGGTTCTTACTATTTTTTTTATTCAATGTTTCGGATACTACTGTTAAGATGGTTTAATCTTTTAAATGTTTGCATGTATGTATGATTGTGCACACTTGCTAGCAATGCTTAAATTTGATCCACTAACATTTTATCGAAGGACGTTCATTATCATTGCAACAAATCGATGTGGTAGTGACTCAATTCCTAAGTTTCTGCAGTGTAACATTACTCTGACAAAGATGAAACTATCGAGCGAATTGAAAAATTCTGGTATGCTCTGATTTCCATTTAAATTTCCAAGAATTTGTTCTTTTCATTATTTTCATAAAAAAATGCAATGCTAATATCTAGCTCGGAATGAAAATATTATGTATTTATCCTTCTCGAGATGGTTTCGAGTACGAAATTCATTTAATTACCATCGTTAAAGTCCAATATACATAACTGTAATTCTTGCCTTCAAATGAGAAAATAGTTGAATCCGCCGCAAGTTGCAAAATTATAGGCTTGTGAAGAGGAAATTATTTTCCTGGTTTCCCAAAAAGCAGTTGTATTCGAAAGTATACATGCTATATGGATTTGTTACTGGAAAATAGGGGGAAACTAGTGGCATTTACGAAGAAATTGGCGAATATAAATGTAAAAATAAATTTGTATATTCAGAAATAATTTTTTTAGAGCAAATCAGATTTTTCTTTTCCCTGCAACGAACAGTCTCAAGAAGCCATTATCGCCTAGAAACCAAAGCTAAAACGCATAACAAAAATTGTTCGGAGCCCAAATTCCGTAACCAAGCCTTCCGTCCATTTCCAGGAAAAACTCGACAAATGGTAACAGAATCTGCGACATCCACCAACCTTGGTAACGTCCATGCAGTACCTCAACCATCTCCTTGTCCAAAAATAGAAACTTCAAACTGATAAAAGTCTTGTCGGGTATTCGGTTTCACCATGTTAACTGCAGATTTTCTGCAGAATAGAAAAGCTGAGCGTTCTTCATCGTCGTGACCCAGAAAGGTTAAGAGAGAAAAGAAGACATCTTCTTGCAGGTTGATGCGATGGGTTCTAGTTCTCCCTACAGAATCCTTGAGAATGGTACTGTAGAGTACACTATATGCCCACACTTGCCTCCCATAGTCAATTCAAATGGCATTTGGGGGATCCTCTGGGGTGGAACCGACAATCCTTTATACTACTCGTTGACTCGCCTGAACTTGGAGCTGGTTACGGTGTTCCTCGTCACGGAAGCTTGTCATTTGGTGCTCAAGCGGATTGGAATGACGAAGTTGGTCTCGCAGATTCTTGTAAGTTCGAAATTCGACGTCCTTTTACTGCTTGTATGGCATGAGAAATGAGTTTGTTTCTTGGGTAGAGCAGGTGGGGGGGTTCGTTTTCATGTATAGTCTGGAAAAAAGTTCACATTCCATATCTTCCCTGGTCTTGATTAGCAGATCGAGGCAAGAACATTGTTCGAGATAAAGGACTTAGTAATGGTCTGAGATGAGCCTTGGCAAGTTTTGATGGTTGAGGATACGGCAAAGCTATACAAATCTATGGTTTTCGAAAGACTTCTCGACATGATGCTCTATAAAAAGTCCGTATGAGGGTAAACATGTGAAGTCATTCAGGACTCTCTTTTCGCTGTAGTGTCTCCCAGGAAATCTATTGAAATTCACTGTATTCTTCAATGGCAGGGATGGATGCGATGCTTTCTCCACTTAATCCATTCTGTTTCGTAACTTACGCAGAATCTTTTTCTTTCCCTGAAATGATTGAGCGGCTGATGATGGTGCGGGATTTCTTCGTCTTGTTTTTGTGAACCAGGCTGGTATAATCCTCGGCCCTAATCTGTTTGTCTACCTCAGTGGGAAAAACGTGAGGGCTCTCTTCACTGTTGAGAGCCAAGAATTGGTCGATGCCATTACTCATTTCAGTTACCTAGTTTTTCTTTTCTTGACGGGTGTGAAGATCGACATCCACATGGTTCTGCTGACAGGGAAAAATGGTCTGTACACTGGCGTAGCATCATTGTTGGTGCCATTGCTGTTCGGACTAGCAGGGGTGGTAAACGTCAGTGCTCGGTGGGGCCTTCATCAAGATAGTAAATTGGCTCTAGTTAATTTCGTCGCTTTGCAGTCTATAACGCCATTTCCCATAGTTGCCTGCCTTCTCGATGACCTCAAAATCTTGAACTCGGAACTCGGCCGGTTAGGACTGTCTTCTGCGCTGATCAGTGATATACTCAGCATGTTTCTGCAAATTATAACCACCTTGGCTATTGCTGGAGCTGAGGGCAAAAGGCATTGGCAAGCTGCAGTAAAATTTGCGGGTGTCCTCATGTACCTTGCTTTCGTTATCAAAGTGATTCGGCCAGCAATGAATTGGATCATTAAACGAACTCCAGAAGGCAGGCCGGTCGAAAATGTGTATGTCTGTGCCATAATTCTGTACTTCATTGCTACTACGGTGATATTCCAATCGATGGGGATTTCCACTTTCCTCGCGCCATTTATTCTGGGTTTAGCCATTCCTGATGGCCCGCCATTAGGAGTTTCCTTAGTGGAGAAGTTAGATTGCTTCACTTCGGGTGTGCTTTTGCCTCTTTTCATAACTACAAGGGTGATGAAGGCCAACTTCTCAGAGATCCATTTCAGCAGCAGCGACTTCCTTCAGGTTAGCAGCATAGTCACTGCAATAGTAGTCGTGGCGAAATTCATTGGCTGTATGGTTCCTTCGTTAGTCTTGAAGATGCCTAAACGAGACATGTTGGCCCTTGCTTTCATAATGAGCAGCAAAGGCGTCGTCGACTTGGTTGCAGTGAGCTTTGTCAGAGACAATAAGGTATTCCATGTATCAGTAAAATTGCATTGTCATGTCTCGTCTCGTCTCATATCCAATTTTCTATGGAACTCTGGATTCTGTCATTTGAAGAGCATGGACTCTATTAGAAACCTCTCCTGTTGGTGTGTGATCTTTTCAGAACTTTTCTCAACGAATCAACATTTTGGACATCCACTGAAAGACACGGAAAAATCACCAAAAGGATTTCATTAGTAGTTCTTTAAACTAAATCTCCTTGCTTTCCCTATTTCTTCGCATCTCTGCAGATTCTGACCAATGAAATCTACTCTTTCACGGTTGCGGTCATCTTGGCGATCGCAATCATCACTCCATATGGCGTGAAGTACTTCTATGACCCTTCGAGGAAATATGCAGGCTACCAGCGGAGGAACATCTTGCATCTGAAACCCAACGCCGAGCTCCGAATTGTCGCCACCATTCATCGACCTGATAATGTCGCAGCGATCCTCAACTTAGTAGATGCCACTTGTCCCACCAAAGAACGAACCGTCGCCCTCTATGGCCTCCACCTGATCGAGCTGGTCGGCCGAGCCTCTCCTCTCTTTATTTCTCATAGGATGCAGAAGAGGACTCTCATCAAAAACTCATACTCCGAGAACATCATCGCTGCCTTCAATCACTATGAGCAAGATCATTGGGACGCCGTATCAGCAAATGTCTACACGGCGATCTCACCGCCGAGGTTTATGCATGAGGACATATGCATGTTGGCACTTAACAAACTCGCCTCCCTCATAGTACTACCCTTTCATCGCAAGTGGTCCGAGGACGGGTCCCTGGAGTCGGAGGACAAAAAGCTGAGGATCCTGAACAGCAGTGTTCTTGAGAGGGCTCCTTGCTCGGTGGGTATATTAGTGGACCGTTGTCACTTAGGAGGCTCCAATTCGCTGGTGTCGTCAAGTCAGTCACCGCTTCGAGTGGCCATGATCTTTCTCGGAGGCAACGACGACAGGGAGGCATTGACTCTGGCAAAACGCATGGCAAACGGTGCAAACATCACTCTTGAAGTCGTCCACATCACCCACCATTCAGACAAAGGCATTTCCGACTGGGAAAAGATGTATGATTCCGAAGTCTTAAAGGACGTCAAGAACGGAAGTGCTGGTAACAGGAATGTTTCGTACAGAGAAAAGATGGTGGATGACGGACCTGACACTGCACTGGTAATAAGACCTATGGGCAACGAGTATGACCTCATAATAGTGGGGCGGCGCCAGAGAGAAGCGTCCCCTCAGACATTGGGACTTCATGAATGGAGTGAATTCCCAGAGCTTGGGGTCATTGGAGACCTGCTTGCTACAACAGATATCATAGGAAGATTTTCGGTCTTGGTCATACAACAACAGAAGATCTAGCCTCTAAAAGCAAAGGTGTTCGTCCATTCAGGGATCCATCTGGCTATGTTGCTGCTTGGATCTCTCAAATTTTCGACCGAGGTTAAGGAGCATAGCTGACATTCTGCAGGCCATGTTTCCCTTAGATTTAATTAGAACAGTTGTATGTCCTCATGATCGTAATCATTAACAATTATAGACAACTGGATTATGAAATCTCACCAAGTTGCTGCATATTGAGGTGTGTATGACTGCAGAACAAATGCTTTGTGAAGCTGGTTCATCGTTGCAAGACGATACTCGTCAGACCATTTATTTTATTCCATTAGCTTGCTCTGACTCTCTCTCTTGAAGCTGATCGAAGCAATCAGGCTCCTACTGTAGTATCTAGATCTGCAATAGAGTTGTACAAGGCATTCTTATGCATCGAACTTATCAAGTCTAGTATGATAATCATATCGTAAGTGTCCGTATACTCTTGAAATTTTCTGGAACAATTCAGAAAGCATTTCAATACAAAATAGGGGGAAAATGAAGCATCAAATGATGGCCCTAGTGGCAGGATGTGCCAGATGAAATAACACTTCATGCTTTTTGGCGACTCGAACAAGCTTTGATAGATTGATACAAAAAATAAAAGAAGCTTCAATGGATGAACAGAAATTGCTCAGCAACAAATATATCTTTCACGTGAATGGCTGAAATCATTCTTTTCAACAACTTTTGTCGATAGAAAAAAGTTCAAAGGTCACTGTAAGAATGACATTGAATGCCCTCGGATGACTGACCATTAATTACAGTATACCTCGACAAATATACGAAAACTTCCCATTGGGAAGCCATAATTCATAGGTGGAAGGCAGACCTGTCCACAAAAAGACTCTCCGAGGCCGTCCAAGAAATCTAGCTTGCAAAGCAGGTTCGCCACTTTCATAAATGAAGTCACCTTTCATGTATAAATTTTTGGCCAGTTCATCATCCACGGGAACATGGACATAAAAATCAATTATACCTGGAAAAGACACAGAACGATATTCAACATCAAGATAGATGAATGGCATTCATGTTGTGTTTTATGATAAAGATACATGCCACCCAAAACAACAGTAAGATGCGAAAGTTACATGACAATGCCATTTTGAACTTTAAAACGAAGTTCCACCAGCAAGAACTATGTGTTTTATGCGACTCCCATGAACAACCAAAGCAGCCTGGAAAGAGTGCAGGTAGGGTGAAAACGGGCTAGCGTAACCCATCAATCGTATTCCCGAGGAGGCAAATCTGAAAACCAAATATTAACAGGAGACACTCAAAACTCATTAAGTATAGTTGAACAGGAGACACTAAAAAATATTAACCCTTCTACCCCATATTATAACTGGTATCCTCCATCATATTTAAATTTTTCCACCAAGCAAGTATCAAAGACGCAAGGAATCATTATTAGGATCCGGATTATGTAAGCTGGTCAGTATTCGCCACAGCTGTAAGATGTACACCAAGATTCCTGGGGAGTGCCAGTGACAGGCTAGAAAAGAGTGCAGGCAGGGTGAACACAGGCTAGCGTAACCGGTCAATCGAGTTTCGAAGGAGCCAAATTTCGGAGCCATATATAAGGACTCATCGAGCATAGTTGAACAGGAAACTCGCAGAAATACCCTTCCCATTTTATAGTCGGTATTCTTCAGCGTGCTTAAATTTTCAACCAAGCAAAAATCAAAGACGTAGGGAATCATCATTAAAATCCGGATTACAGAAGCTAGTCAGTCTTTGCCCCTGTACTAAGATGTACACCAAGGTTCCTGGGAGTTCCAGTGACTAACAGTAATGTATAATTAACTGGAAGACCATACATACAGTGATTTAGGGGAAACCCAGTCAGAATTACATGATCAAGTCAGCACATTTGTCATAGTTCTTGTGTTCCTATGTAATGTATAGTCCTTAGGAATTTCAGTTCGTAGATTCTGCATCTAATGACTACATAGTCGCTTCGTCTACTTTCATTTTAAGCATCATAGTACCTTGTCATAACAATCTGATTATGCCAAGATAAAAATTATGTTCACCCCCTACTTGAGCAACGATCTTTGCTTTTGAAACAACTGCATAACCGAGTCCATTTCTGAGAAGTTCCTTGGCAGCACATACGTTGCTTGGATATGGAGCCTCAATCTCCTGTGCAGCCAAAAAGGGTAAGAGGTGATTCAACGTTGACAGAAGTGCTAACAAAATCCTATGCGACACGCGTCAGCATCTTGATTAGAAAAGGCAAAGAGCCCACAATTCACAACTCGATCCCACAAATTCTCTTACACTGTTCACCAGCCAATCTCTTTCATCGACATCCCCAAGATTCACCAGCCAAAAGCAGAGGGCTTGAACTGGTAGAAGGATCGAACACGGAGACAAGTAGTGGCCCAGAGCTCGTCCTCGGAGAATGCTTCATGGCGAGCAAGACTTGTCGATTGTTTTGGTGTTTTTTTGGTCGGGGTTTCTCGAGGGCACAGGTGAGTGAAATCGCTGAAAAAGGCCTGGGCAAAGGTGGCAGTATGCAGTGTGAGTTGAATAGAGAAGTGAAGGGGCGAGTGAATGATGGATGCGATGTGGTCTTCGAAGTTGCAGAGACGAGGGAACAAAAAAATAACCCCAAATTTACTTTAAATTAAATTTTTTAATCACGAAAAATCTTAAATTAATAAATTTATAACAATTGTGACAAATTTACCCTTCATTAATTTTCGTTAAATTGAATTAATACCACAAAAAATTTCAAACTGGCATACATGTGACAAACGGAGGGTAAAACATCCCGTCAACTGTCACATATCATCAAATTCAACAATTCGACAGTAAAATTTGATATAAACTATCGAATGGCAAATTTATCACAGGTGTTTTTCTTGATACTAATCCTAAGATTTTTGGTTTTTCAATTGCAAAACAAAAGGATTGTTGATATAGGGAAGACATGTTCTTCTTATGTTTTTTAGAACATAGGTATACTTCTACAACTATTGTTTTGAAAATAATTTCATTTTCCCTCAAACATATTAGTATATTTCCTTGAATACTAAACACGGAAAACTTTTTTTAAAATCAAAAGGATCCAAAAAAAATAGAGGCTGAGTTGAATAAATTTCACCGATGGCCCTTTAGTTTTGCTGAAATTTGCAATCAAGGTCTTTACCCGTTGATTTCAATTACCGATTGAATGGAAAAAACAGAAGAAGAAAAAAAGAGTGAGTGGGAAGGGAGTATCAACATGGACAACTTTGTTATGAGTTATTAGAGGAGTTCCATTTTGTAGCTTAGGAACATTAACATTTTAATCGTAAGCACTGCTAATGTTGAGCAAGTTTGCCCCTGCTGCACCATCGAACGCAAATTGGACCTCTTTGACCAATCATAACCAAGTAAACTACAGTCTTGTTTGATGCTATTCGTTAATACTATTTTTTTAGAAGAAAAATTTTCATTTCACATGAAAAAGAGATACATTACTTCAAAATAAAGATTCAAATCTCATAAAGCATGTAAATATAAAAGATAAACCAACTTAGTACAGCTTACAGAGACTCGCTTATGTTCGAAATTGGTTGTACAATCACACGAAATAAAGAGTAAAAGTCGAGAGAAAAAAATGAAGACATAAGGTTTTATCTTAGTTTACCCTTAAACTAGGGCTACATCTAGTAGAAAATTCCACTATAATTAGCACATTGCACCTTTCAATTATATCGCTTAATTACAAAAGAAAGAGAGTATATATAAACAGTAGCTATTCATAACCCAAGCCGAAATTGCCAATAAAATATTGACTTAAATCATAAAAGACTTATGCGGAGTATGAACCACATCTTGGTGTTTATCTATCGATAGGGAGTATAAACCACACCTTAATAGTTCATTTCACAAAGACATTATAGCATCAAAACATGATTGGCGGCCGATCACCGAATCTTGCATTTTCATTTATGATGAGCACACACCAAGACTGTGTGCACCTAGGTTTGGCATCCCTAGTAACATCAACGTATGTGGACAACAACAACCCCAACAAGTTGAATGAACACATAAAACGCCTTGTAAATCCCATATCTATAGCTATATTGGAATAAAAGAGCACCCAAATCTATATTTAACTTTAGATCGGGAGAAAAGACAAATTGATCCCAAAATCACTTTCAAATAAGCCAACTACTTAAGGCTGCGGCAGAATAGCCTCAAAGACTTGCATGAAGCGCTTGACTATATGGAGCAAGCACTGGAGTCGAAGCAAGTGGGCAAATTCAAGAGAACGGATTCTTTCGATTCACTCATGCTTCTAAACTTCTGTGCTCACAAGACAAAAATCTCCACTTCAGTGGAGAAATTCATTAATACTGAACTTGGGGAAAAGCTTGCCAACCAATACCTAGCTTCCCAAATTGATGTGCAACACAAAATTCAAGTTAAGGTGTCCGGATTTAAGATCGGGATTGACCCTCCGATACTTAACTCAACGATTAGTGGTGGCACCGTAGTGGTTGCCCGTTATATATAGATTAAGCGATGTCTGATATAATTCAATGCCATCAGAACGAATAATTTCCTTATGGTATAGTCTTGTCGGATCAATCTTGTCACTTTACAACGCGAAGCCATTTGATAAGTTAATTAAAGCTCCTTCATTTCCATTTAACGTTGAAAATGAGATTTAATTAAGCTTAAGCGTGTTTGGTAGATAAATAACTGGATTTGACTTAATTGATTTTTTTTTTACTAAAGAAACAGGCATCCCATCAAACTCAGGAATGTTATAGATCCACATATATATAACTTTTAAATTATGCTTGGTTGTTGTGTCTGTTGTATGATAAAGGAAAATTTAATATTGTGCTTGTGCACAAAAAGAATATGCTCTCATTAACATATTAGCTTGATGAAGTAATTGACAAAATTTCTTGACGGGAAAGAGAGAACATACGTTAACTTGGGATGAAAAAGAAACGGATTATGGCTAAATCCCGTTTAAACATTTCCCGGTAACTTTGGTTTATATTTTAATCCATATGGTTTTAACATAAGATCTCAAACTTTGCTCACTAATAGAGTAGTTGAGTACCTGCAATGTGCTTGAAACTCGCACTGTATTTATGCTTCGTTTGTTTCATAAAAAATAAATGATTTGAAAAATATTTTTCTAAAAATAACTGCTTGTATCACTTAAAATAATTATTCAATGAAAAACATTTTTATTACCGATAATAATTTATGTTTAAACATTTTAGTGAACGATGAAAATACATTTCATTCATTATTTTTATAAACGATATAAGAGATCATTTTAAAAAAAAATACCTTTCAAATCATTAATTCTTCGTAAAATAAACAGAACCTTATAAATAAGTGAATTACCTCCCCCAAATATGTAATAGCATCTTAAGTTTGCAACAATAACTATTTATTCAAGATTTGGTAGATGTCTAATCAGAATACTGTACGTATTAGCAAAATACAACCTCGTATACAATAAGATCAAAAGGGTCGTGAAACTTTAAGATGTAACAATCACAAAATGAGAGATCGACTTAAATGACGATTGCTGTATAATAATGTTAGTTCGTAATAAATTTGTGTTTTATGATTTACAAAACTACCTAAGTTTTTCTCCCTTTCTAAAAGAGGAAAACATGTTTTTATGGATGGCCTACCAAATTTAGGTTTTGGGTATCATGTAAATCCCAAAAAATCGTCTCGATTGAATAAGATTTTGCAAAATAGTATCTTAAACACGAATTGAACACTCTTTTAAGTTTTATTAGGTCAGCACCAATTAAATATATATAATAATATCAATCCATAACTCAGGTCCATTCCATCCCTAGCTACCCTCTACATAGCTCAGAATAGCCATTTGGCAATGCAGAGCAAAGGACTTCACCACATCATCTGACCATTCCACGCCCTCCCTTGTCTGAGCGACATGAATTTTCTTCTCACTCGGCAAAACCCACAGCACGAACACGAAAGCGGATGGGTAGTCCCATTAATTACCAATAGCGAATGCTACTCGTTTGCGATTATAGAGAAGAAGAAACAAAAGAGAATACAGACAGATGGGAGGAAAAAGAGAAAGAGAGATGGCATGAAGCGAGCATGGAGTTGTAAGATGGAACAAGAAATGAGTCCCACACGCATGCAGAGGCATAGATTAATTCTCTGTACATGAGTGAGCATTCCTTCTTACGGTCTGGCCCCTTCTCTTTTGCGTATATCTCCTGGATCTTGCGAAGGCTGCAACCGAGAGAGAGAGAGAGAGAGCGACAAAGAATCTGATGATGAATTTACTATGTATTGTCACATCAACAGGGCTGTGACTTGTGACAAGTATTATGTTCAAGATTATTTAGAGCTGACTGAATAGTGAAGATGCTCCTAGGGCCAGGAAGATGCTACAGCAAAAACACAAGAACGAAAGAAAGAAAGATTTGACCAAATACCAAAACAATCACGGAGTTTTGTCATGATAACAAATTTAAAACGATCTTCCGAACGTATTGAAAAAGAAAAAGCACAACCTTTTGTTCTTGTTATAAATGTGTCTTTTTAGCGCTTGTTTAAAGAAGATAATGCGATTTTAATATCGAGGGAATATCGTAAAATCAGTATTATGATGGTGGATTTTATTTAGGGTTGAGATTGTGGTGGCATTAGCTGGTAAGAATCGAGTGCATTGACGCGTTGACAGGATAAGAGCGTGAATGGATAGAATACTAGAAGCCAATGCTAATTTTGTCACAACAACAAAGGTTGTGCAATTTTATTGTATGAAAGACCGTGTTAAATTCGTTATGGTGAAAAAGGTCGTGCTCTTTTTGGCACGTTTAAGAGGTCATGTTAAAGTTGTTATAGTGATAAAAGATTGTGATTTTATTTTATTTTGTATTTGGCCAAGAAAAAGGGTGGATCTAGTGTACTTTTACTTTTGCACAATGACCGTTATTAACTTGATTTTCAATTAAGAGTGTATTTGCTTCGCGTAAAATAAATGATTTGATAAATATTTTTTAAAAAATAATTGCTTATATTGCTTACCAAGATAAATAAACGAAAAATATTTCCATCGTCCTTAAATATGTATAGATATAAATTATTGTCACTACAAAAAAAATATTTTACAATAATTAATTATTTCAAGTTATATAAATAATTATTTTTAAAATAATCTATTTTCTACAAAATAAAAAATCCTAAAGACTACCCTTCTTTTATGAGTGAAATAGTTATATCACATGCGTCTGATGCAAATACAGTGTCAAAAGACTACCGTCTTTTGCTATTAAAATAACAGAAAAAAGCTACCCCTTTTTAAGTAATCTATATGTCGGTATACCACTTAATGCAATAAGATAAATTACAGATAAAAATTAAATAAATGGAGAAAACTAATTGATATTTACTTTAATAATTTTTTTGTAATCCATTATAATTTGATGGGATTGAACATGTTAGTCTCCATTTATAGCCAACTTTTTCACTTTTTAAAAAAATTTCTAATTAACATCATTTTAAAGAAATTATGTTTTTTCGCGGACATGGGATATATGTGCATATTATGAATTAAATATTGAAATATCTTATCACAACATATGTCTCGGTCATTTGTGGAATTTTTTTTAGATTGTTTCACTGGAAATGGATGTTTATCCATAAGGAAAATTCCAAATAGAGGCTTGAGATGCCCTTATTTTCTCAAAATATTGTCCAAAATGGACATTGTTTCAAATAATGAACTGGAGTGGCTATGTTACTTTCAAAGAAGGGTGTGACTTCACTAGCTAGCCAAATATTCCGATTAGTCAAGGGCATTTTCGTCCTTACTTTTTGTTTTCCTTTTTTTTCTTTCTTCCTTTTCATCAAAATCTAGTGAGCCTTGCTCGCGGTTGGCAAGGGTCGCGACCCTCACCAATGACAGCTGAGGGCTTGCAAGCCCTCACCCAGTGGCCGGCAAGGGTTAATGAAAAAAAAGAAATGAAAAATTGTCTTTGGACAAAAATGCTCTTAGTGAGCAAGCAAGATTTGGCCCTTGTTAGAAACTACCATGGCCACTTCAGGCCTTTTTTTAAAACAAAATCCATTGTGAACTCTCTTTTGAAAAAATAAGGGCGCTTTAGGTCATTATTTGGAATTTTTCTTTATCCATATAATGAAAAATCTTTTGCCAAAAATATGGTTTTCAATTTTTATGGAAATGGTATCTACAGCAATTTTGAATAGGAAAGTGTTCGGTTTGTTTAAAGGTACAAATGAAATATAAGGATTCTTAAAGTAAACGAGGAACACTGAAATGAAAGACTAGAAATCATTCCATTTATTAAACATATTGGGAACTTGTGTTTGAAGTGATGATTGTACTGTTACAATGGATATTTATAGCCCACTAACCGCGATTTCAAAGTAAAAAAAAAAAATAGATAAAACAAAGTAAAAAAAAAAAACAATCACAGAAACCAATTACAACAGAGGAATCATCGCAAAAAGCAAGGAAAAGTTAGTCCAACACTCAAAAACTGAACAGACGAATGATCGTCAGCACCGTATCACTATAAAACCCTAGCTCCCTGTTTCTCACGGTCAGAGAAAGAGAGAGCGGTGGCAAGAAAGTTAAAGCGAAGATAATACAGGCGCACAAGAAAATAACAGGGAGCGATTTGTCTCGATCCGGCCAGCTTTCTTGAAAAAGCTGAATTAAATGTGTTTTCTCACTTTCTGAAATTTTCAAGAGATCTTCTTTGCCAGTCTATCCAACCTCAAATACTGTGTCAAACAGTGTTTAAGACACAACCCCATCTCGTAATTCTTCGGACAAAAAGTGTTTTTTTTTTTTTAATGTTTCTCTTTTTTTTGCTTCCAGCTTGTAGATCTTTCGTGGAAGAAGCTGTGTTCTTTAGCTGCATCTGTGCATTCGCTCCTCGCTGCTTTTGTTGCATGGGATTTGGACTCTTGGCGTGCTTGGTGGTGGCAGCATTTGGTTATATGGGGTATGAGTACGTGCGTGCATGATCAATCAGCTTGTCAATACTAGCGAAAGTACGCCCACTAACGTTTTCCTCTCTTCGACCAAAAAAAAATCCGTTTTCCTCTCACCTGTTCTGCTTTTTCACAAAGCTACTTGAAATCGGCTTGTAATTGCAAAGATAGTGATCACTGATTGTAATTGCCTAATTAGTGCGACACGATGATTATTTCGCAATGGGCTTTATATCCATTGAATATATGTTAATCAACTTTCTTTAGAAATGACTTTTTCTTAATCAATAATTGTGACGATCTCAACACGAGCCGTAACATCACAGGGCGTCACGTAACTAGCGGCTTAATTATCAGATTTATTTAAAACGCAAGCAAAAGACAATAAACAAACATCGAAGTCAAAGAAACAATACGACAACTTTTTTATTTATTTCCTACTTTAGGCATTTCATAGATTTACATCAAAGAAAAACGCAAGGAAATGACATTAGGAACGGCAAGGGTCTAGCCTACTTCCACCATCATTGACACAAAAGCGTCATATCCATGTCCACCACTAAGCTGCCGCACTACGACCTTGAGGGCCATCCGTCATACTAATGGTCTGAAAACATGTAATTCCACAACAGTGAGATAAACTTAACAAGTCAAACAAGCTATGACCTTTCTATTCAAATAATCATATCGTAGAAAAAAAAACGTACCACCTATTACTACCACAAACAGTATACAAATATATGTACAACTGTAATATAAAAGCGATTATCGTCAGCCCATACTAACGATATGCAGAATGACGATCGTCAGCTCATACTAACGATATGTATGTGATGAATTCCCCCACGTGTACCACTCTCATTCGTAACCATCAGTTTCATTAATATCACTATCGATTTCGTTATGAATCGATCATCCGCAGACCACTAAGCAACGGGCATCTGCAGACCACTAAGCAACAGGTATCTCGTCTCCTACTCCACGAGGTTATATCCTACAGACCACTAAGTAACAGGTATCTACAAACCACTAAGCAGCAGGCATTCAGATTTCCCTCGCCGGCTCCTACGGGCACAGTCGATACAATCACAATTCGACTGTTCTCACCGTTATCACGCTCAATGAATGCACGTGAATACAAATGTAGTAATATACCATACTAAATTTCACAATCAACCATCACGATGAGATAAAAGTACGGCACTAATCCGGCCGAACACGACTGAACCACCAATCAATATCAGTTCAGTTAATTCGCATGTAGTATTCACTAGTACTATTCACGTACGCTATTCACGTGTACTATTCATCGGCATTATTCATGTACACTATTCATAGATACTATTCACATGCACTATTCATCGGCACTATTCACTTTCTTTCCGCGTACCACAATTCATTTCACGACTTCATTGCCATCGCGCCAAAACAACGCAAATTTAGCATTTTCACATCTCAAAGCCAATACGACCCGAACTTTACCTCGTTCGGTCTCCGACCACAATACCACCTCGATATACAATCCAAATCCTCCAACATATAACCGACGAACGATCCTATCGTCGCAACTCCTCCATTTTCGAACAAATATCATCAATCTCATACAAAAATATAACTATTATCTATTTTCGAGTTTAACGTGCATATTCAAGCTATGCCTTTAACCATAACATAATCGGTTGAAAAAGAATTGAAATGGTGAGATAACTCGCCTTAATTGAGCAACCAAAACCATGAGCGTACGCCTCTGCGATCCGTCGACAAATCAAGCTTCAATGAAGACTTCGAGGCGAGCTAAACTTGAGGAAAAATGAACTTGGGAAAGGAAATTTTGGGGGAGCTTTCTGTGGAGGTGCCTCGGCCAAAAATGAGAAGGAGAGAAAGGGAGAGAGAAAGAAAGAAAGATAAGATTTCTTGTTCAAGATGCGAACTTCTTCCTCAAGTTGCATTAATGACTACAAAAATATCTTCTAACTTTGTCTTCTAACCTTAATGACAATAAATATCTTCTAATACTATTTTGTCTTCTATCAACACTTTTAATTAATGCAACACCAAAACTTCCTCAATTAAGCTTATGGACTCTAAATCTTATCCAATTCCTCATATGGACTTCAAATCTTATCTTTAAATATTATTAATTGAAGTAAGACAAAAATAAAGAAGGAAGAGAAGGAGAGAGAAAGTGGAAGGCTTTTAATTCTATTTTGGCTTCTTCCTTACAAAAGTTCAAGCTTGCAACTTATTCTCCAAGGTTGCATTGATGGCACAAAAATATCTATCTAGCTTTGTCTTCTAAACATTAATACAACTTCAAATATTGTCCAATTCAACATATGGACTCCAAAACTTCTTTAATAAAGCAAGACAAAAATCAAAGAGGAGAACTTATTCATCAAATTTGCTTCTTAGCATTAATGGCTAATAGAACAAATTTGGGGAAGCAATAGTCAAGACTAGAGAGAGAGAGAGAGAGAGAGAGAGAGAGAGAGAGAGAGGGTTCTTTTTTTTTTCCTTAAAAAAAAAGCATTTTCCAAAAATGCCCTTACGTACCCGAAAATTACGAAAATACCCCTGCGGAAAATGTTTCCAAAAATTTTCACCGAAAGCTAGAACGCTAGGCATTGCTTCCTCTATCCACTTTAAAAACATCTCACCAAAACTGGAGATAAAACTAGGCTCACACAATTTGATATTGTGATTATCGCAGAAATCGATAATTTAAAACATAGCATTGTTAATTAATCGTACAAATACTATTTTCCGATAGTCTAGCAAAATAACATTTTCAAACATTAGTTTCTACGCATATAAATATGTAAGCCAAAAATTCGAGATGTCACAATAATAAGCCACGAGTGCGAATCATAATAAGTAACCCAAATATCGTACTAGTTGCATTTTCAGATCGAAAGAAGTCAAGCGAAACGTGGCGGTTTTGGATTACATATGGCGATTAGTGATTGGTCGCCAATGAACAAAAGAGAGCCGTCATACATTGCAATAATAGGAATTTTCTTGAATTCATAATCCAAGTTTGAGACGTGGAAGGGAATTACCGGCTGCCAGGTGATTAATAATCTGATTTGGAAAAGGAATGCCCATCCCAACCTTCTATTAATGGAACTCTCATGCCATGGCTTTAACTATGGAATGAGTATTCCATTCCATACAGTTGCCTATTAATAATTAACTTATGAGTAGTTATTATAATATTAATTAATGATAT
>BCNH02000003.1:1082388-1096132 GCA_001662345.2 Metrosideros polymorpha var. glaberrima | reverse complement strand
ACCACTTTAACATAATTATATTTACATAAATGATTTTATTATATAGTAAAACCCAACTTAATTAATCTTGATTCCATTCTATTCCATTCCCGAAATGTATTTTTTCTAACAATTGAATAAAAAAATTTCACTCCATGCCGACATAAACAAAACAAAAGAATCAGAATTCTCATTTCATTCTCGTTTGTAATAATAACACAAATGGTCCTTAAAATTTGGTCAAATGTGAAACGTGTTTCCTAAATTTTTAATTTGTTCCATGTGGTCCATAGACTTTTGGTATTTCTTCAATTTAG
The DNA here is from genome assembly GCA_001662345.2 of Metrosideros polymorpha var. glaberrima. NCBI lineage: Eukaryota > Viridiplantae > Streptophyta > Magnoliopsida > Myrtales > Myrtaceae > Metrosideros > Metrosideros polymorpha. The sequence continues at coordinate 1,095,836 of BCNH02000003.1, read as the reverse complement.
TCACTAGAGTATATGAAAATGTTCAATATTTTGCCTCAATTAATTAAAATTTATGGACAATATTGAACATTTTTATATAGTTTAGAAACTGCATTCCACACTGAACTAAAGTTCAGGGATCACATTAAATATTCGACTAAAGTTCTGAAGCCATTTGTGTCATTTTTCCTTCTTTTTTCATTCCATTTCCTTCTTCCATTACATTTTAGTGTACCGCACACAACATTAGCCATTAGTACAAACGGAACGGGGAGCTCTACCCAAATGGAAAATTTGACAAATATTCTGAAATAAAAAAAAATATATAGGGCATCCGTCCCATAATAAGCTAACCATTAATAATAACAAGAGCATAAAGTAATGAGGGAGAATTTCACTTGAATTTATACAGAATTGAAGGGGGCGAGATTAAGAAGCCACGTCCCTACCTCGTGCCATCTGTATCTTTCCCTTCAAGAATATATCGATGACTGATGCGAAGACTAAAGGTGCTTTTGTTAACCATTCTTTTTCAAAATCACTTATGACTATAATTGATTCTAGCAAGAAGTGGTTTTAGAAGAAAATGAGAAATAAAAATTTAAAATGTTGTCAAACGCACTCTTATTCTACTTCTATTTCTATCAAGTTACTAAACGGTGGTCGGTTGGTGGCGATCGACGGCGGCCAGCAATCCCGGCCGGTGACCGGTAGCGACCAGCGATGGATGGTGGCGGCTGGCGACAGCCATGAGGAGGCGGCGACGACTGGCGACAGGTAGTGGCGGCTGATGAGCGTGAGAAGAAAATGAAAAGTAAAAATAAAAAAAATCACTTCTAATTTTAAAAAATCACTTTTTTTTATCAAATACAATTCTCTTTTTGAATGAATATTAAATGTCCTCTAATTTGCCAAAGAGGAGAAGGAACTAGAGAGTCAAACCAAAGAAGATGGCATACACATACAAGTGCACGAGCGAAAGGGACAGTAGCAAAGGACTGCACATCTTGACTCTCCTTCATCATCATCTTCTTCTTCTGGTACCGTATTCATTGCAACCCCATAACTAGGGTTGGAAATTCGCGACTTCTTTCCTCCCTCCTCCCCTCAAAATTCGAAAAGATCCGAGTCCCTATAGAACTTTTCATTATGCCTTTCGTACTAACGTGATTGACAAGGTAAAAGATGTGAAAACAGATGACAGAGAGAGGCAGAGAGAGAGAGAGAGAGAGAGAGATGCGTTTAATGAGTGATGATGGTTATGTCACATTGCCACTCTCACTGCCATTCCTGTACTTCCCAGTTTTTACCTTCTCTCACATCACTTCCCTCCTTTTCTTTACCTGCTTAGAACTGATAATCCCACACATGCAGAGTGCGAGAGGAGGGTGCGTTTTCTTTTTCCTTTTATCTTTCGAAATATTCACTTTATTTTGCAACTTGGTGGAGCTATACACGTATTTGGGAATGTCAGTGATCTCTGTTCATCATTTATTTCGTCTTCCTTATTTGTTTCCTCCTCTATATAACGAGCTTCCTTCAGTCTCTTCATCAAGCATGTCTCTTTCCTATTTCCATCACTTCGGAGTCTTCACTTCAGAGTCACCCAAGTTGCAGGTACCCTTTGGCATGAGAATATATGAAGACCCATTTGATCCCCTCCTTGTCCATGTCTGTCTCATCTTCCGTCTGTTTTTGGCCTACCCCAAGGAAACTTGGCATCATGAGAAAGAACTCCTGTTCTTGCTTGATCAAGAGGAAGGAATGGAGGGCGGTTCTTGAATCAATGTGTTGACGGTGCTATCCTTTCCTGAGCTGAAGAATGTGATGAATTTTTTATATATTTAATTTTTTTCTTGACCTTGCAAGACTTTTTAGGTATTTTTAGATTTTTATGGCCGCTCTCTATTTCGTTTTTATTTAGATGTTTAATCTTTATTTTGGCCAAATCTCCCGTCTTAATCCATGTTGTCTATTCCTCCTGAGCTTTGAACTTGTCGATCTTGTAGCTTCTGTATTGCTGTGCAGAGATCACATCTTTTGTTAAGACAAATTTTATATGGCTTCAACGTTCTTCTTGTGGCCATCCCTATTTTATCTGATTTATTTAGTAAGCAAATGCATGTTCATGAGGAGCCCAAAATTTGCAAGAGTTTTTCCCGGAGTTACTTGTTTTGATGTTTCTCGTTATACTCTCTCTGAATAAAGGGCGAGAGAGCGACTGCACAAAAGGGGTCATTCAGATGGATTGCATTATTTACATTGCTTGAAAATGAATAAACTGAGCTCAACGTAGAAGATGAGGGCCGTGTTCGTAGCCGATACGCAGTATCATACATGGCGAGGTAGGGTTTTGCTTTCCTCTTTCCTCTTTCCTCCCTTTACCTTTAAGTCAAGTCATTCGAGTCTAGATTTCACGGCAGAACTTTAGAAGAAACGCGTCCCTAAATCAGTTGCCTTTTGTCCCCTCGGGTTTAAAGGAAAATATACACTTAAATCAAGCTGAGCGAGTTTAAGAAGTGCTTTGACGCATGGCTGGTTACATCGTGAAGCCTGGTTTGATGTTGCTTAGTGTTTTATGATTGTGTCGAAATCTGCCACATTCGAGTAGACCATGCAAACACATGCAGTGCAGGAAACAACTTTTAGAGAATGCACGTTAATCTAACACCAACGATTTGGGAAATATCATTAATTTACAGGTGAATTACTGATCGCCTAGATAAGGGAAACCAAGAAGATTTGTGTGTGCCACATGTTTGTGTTCGCCATTTCAATGTTATACCGATGATCACAATCCGATAAGAACAAACACTTCGTGTGGGCACATTGATTTTGGATGATTTTTCGAATGCTCGGAGATGTTTGTTCAGATTGATTTTCGGACGCTCGTTAATCTCACGTTACCAAGAGATAGATCTAAGCAAAGCTCGATAATAAGCAAAAGGACGCCTCGCCGAGGGACTAATAAACCGGACTAAACGTCTCATATGGTCAACTGATATACCAATAAATGGATCTACAAGTGTTAAAAGGTTCTGTTTAGATGATGTACAAACAGTGAATGAGATGTTTCGGTTGATAAACAGCAATCGGGACATTGACATTTGGTATTTACACAGTGTTATCACTTTTGTATCTAGTATCTCAAGCAAAATCTGATTTACAGGCAAAGAAAGTGAGGAGCCTTGTTTACCGGGGATTCTTTAATGGCTTTACTATACTTTAATTGAAGAACAAAAGATTACTCTGGAACTTCCTGCATCCAACTATTCCGTAGCAGCTACCCACCGATTGAATGCCGAAAACCATGTTCCTCGGTTCACCGATTGATAACCTGATCGTCTTAAGGCCAATCTCCAGCACCTGCTTAGGTGATTCCGCAGTTTCCTATCAACAGAGGAGGGAACTAGAAGACTTGTGCTTGGAGCTCCCAAGCAAAGTCTCGGGTCTACTTTCATTGAATATAATTTGCGAAAGCTCAAGGCACGGAAAGATGATCTCAGCATTCGTATGCCATGGAAAGTCGGTTTGCGACATTGGTTTTCCAAGAAAGTTGTCTCGGCCCCTGCTCCATAACATGTGCAGACGGCAAGAGAAGGGCTCGCATTGGCGATCTCCCCATCGACCGGCCTTGTCTCCAGAAGCTTAATGAACGAGACAATGTCGTGCCGGTAGAGGGGACATGCAATAGAGCCCGGAGGACCGGGAACAACGACTGAACTGCTGGTAGTAGAACACAAGTACAGGGCACACCTAGTGCAGAACTGATGACCACAACCTGCATAGGTAGCATGTACCATTCATTGCGACTGTCGGCATTTTCAGGTAACAATGAAATATTGCCGATCCTAGCTAATTGACAAAAATTTACATTTGACATCAAGATTTCCATGTTCTGGGCATTTAGCATCTAAAGTACTAGACCCACTTCTTGCCTTTTCTTTCCCTCCAGTCACTACCAGAAACTTCACGTTTAAATTCCTAATTCTGTTTCTTCAGATAGCTGAAAGGGTGAACACAATTTCCTCATGGAAGATTGAATGATTGAACTGCAAAATCCCTATTCGGCCAAAAATAAACTGCAGAATCCATAGATTCTGGTGAGCGAGAGGCTTGCGCTGCTCAGTTTTACGCTGATTGATATGCTATTTAGTCACACAGCTATTTAAGCAGCCGACTGAATTCACTAACCCACCCAGAGAGACAGAGAGACAGAGACAGGGACAGAGAGATAAATCCTGAGAACAGTTCTCTAACTTTCTTAGTATACCTTCTGCAGCCACAGAGCACTTCCTCTCTAGGCAAACCACGCAGATTTCTCGGTATGATGCGTGCAAATTGCTGCTTTTCCATCCATATTCTCTGGAAATGATAAAAAAAAGGGGGGAAAATTTGGGTTTCTAACTTGCCAATTGAAAATCATTCTGCTTAATACCAAAGTGACTTTTTTGGCCAGAGACTACCACAGTGACTTGACATAGTTTTTGTCACCTCACCTAAATAATTCATTTAAGGTTTTAGGAAACCATTAACTCGCATGATGGCACGGGTCTTATGAGAAGAAGGTCAAATCTTTACACTGCTAACACCATCTATAGTCAACGTTCAGTGAAAGAGCCACTAGCAAAGATTGATGCATTAGTGGGTACACAGAAGATAAGCAAACTTATACATATGTGGTGCAGAGAACAAAGGTTGGAGAAGATATGGCATCCATGGTGCAGAGAAAATAAAGATCCAATGAATTGATGTTACGTGGCTCGCTACCTCCTTCCCGGGCGAAAAGGGAACCGGGAAGGTAAGAATATTCCTTTGTTAAGGATTGGTTTAGAATCCTGCATATTCTGGACTTCAAGTTGTGCAGAAAATTAGCACAATACATAAGATAAGAATCAAATAGCTATTTTTCCCAGAGATATAAGAAGAAAACCAACAAATTGGTCAACGCCTCTTCCACGCATGACATTAAAGCACATTAAAAAGTTTAGATCCTACTCACCTAGCAATGTTGACAATGCTCATCAGAGGGAGAGATATGAAAGGTGAAGGAGGAGTTTGCAGCAGATCATCTGGTTGTCCGCTAAGGATTTCTGTGAGCCAATTTCTGTGCCATGAGCAAGCAATCATCAAGGGAGTCCAACTGTGAAGAAGGCAGAACCGTTGAGATGAGTTTTTAGCGCTATGCTGATGGTGCCAAACAAACACAATATACACCAAATCAGAATGTCAAAAGAGACGAAAAGCTAATTGTTCGTGAGGAAATTGTACACCACTCAAATGGCAAAGTATATGAAACCATGTGATACTGATGCGTACCCGTTGCTGTTTACGGCAGTAAGACTCGCACCATGGCCTATTAACATCTGAAACATAATGAAACAATTTTAGTCCTTCAACAAGTACTCTCGAGGAATCGACCGTTCTAGTTAATATTTCTGTTTTTTGCTTTTACATTTCTTCATTAGAAGGAACCTGACAACATTGCTCATTTCCACCACATGCAGCATAATGAAGTGGAGTACTTCCAGCACCTGCATAGTGATGAAGCAGTTTGCAGCGTAAAAGCACGCAATATTTCAGAAGGAGGCAAGGTGATCTGAAATCAATGTCGTAGACACCGGAAAAGAACAAAGAGAAGCCAATTGAACATTCATTTTGATGTAGCCACTAGCCACTAGCCACCACCAACACCAAACACTCTCGATAACAAAAACAACTTCTGAATTTCTCATTAAATATGAAACAGCTCAGATCATGAAAGTAAGAAGGGGCAAACTAAACTAGTGCTTATCGTTCTGTAACTGTGCATTCTCATGTTGTGCAGGCAGCAAAGCAATAAACATATCGAATTTACTTCTGCTCTAGAATTTGACCAAAAAAAAGAAAAACTTCTCCTCTAGAAGAGTAGAAAAAAGGAACAGTTTCCATCAGTTAATCACCTATAATGTCCATGGTAGTTTCATCATCCTCAGTAACTGCAGAAAGAGAAGCTCCGAAGTCCAAGAGAAGTTGCACGCTTTCAAAATGGCCATTAAGTGAAGCCATATGCAGAGCAGTTATGCCTCCATCAGCAGCTCTGTTGACCACTTCACAAAGGGCACTACAGCAAGCAATACAGAGTAGCATAAGTAAGTTAGTCACAGGTAAAAGCAAAAGAAAATCTTAGGGTGAAAGAGACTTAAAAGGAAAGAACCCTTGATCAAACTCCGCAATAGACTTCAAGTTTTCTGAGTTTCCCCTTGTGACATTGAAGAGATCTTGCATACTTGGTATATAGTCTACAAGGAGGAGGCGGATGCACAGAGAATGGCCATTTAATGCAGCCAAGTGTAGTGCAGTGCCTCCATTGATATAGTCTGCTCTGTGAATCTGTATTCAAGAGCCAAGCAATCTAACAGTCTATGTGAGCTAACAGACCATGCATACAGGAAAGGAGTTGTAGAGTCTTACATCAGCTCTAGAAAGAATTAGAGTCTGAACAACTTCCCAGTGACCATACTGGCAAGCTTGCATCAAAGCTGTCTGTTCATAAGAGAATTCAAATTGAACCGTAATTGAATTTGATCACAAAAACACCTAATTCTACGGGCCACACAAATGATCAAATTTCCTATGAACCTGCACAAATAACAAATGGAGAAAAAGGTAGAATCTCCAGAGCATTACCTGACCACGGTAATTCCTCAGATTAATATCCACCCTGGACTCGAGCAATAGAGAAACAATCTAAAACAACAAAACAACAAAGCACCATCAGGAAGCAATTCCAATAACCCGTAATTACGAGAAATGAGATCGATCACTTCCCGAATCAAAATGAGTTAGTTCATTAGATTACCTCATGGTGGCCCTGAGCAGCAGCATAGTGGAGAGGGGAGTTGCGAACACCGAGAGTGGAGTACCTGACGAGGCGCGGATTGCATTCCAACAAAGCCTTAGCTTCCAGGAGGTCACCATCTCTTGCAGCCGAAACTAGGCGTTCCCCCGTGCACCGAGCATCGAAAGGAGCTGCTCACGAGGTTCAGGAGTCTCATTGGCACTCTGTCAGCCGAATGAAGAGCTCAAGAATCACAGCAATAGTCAACGTGGCTTGAAATGATCTTGTGGCTTCCCCAAATGCCTCAAAGTTTCAGAGGGAAGCACGACATGTAACGGAAGTGTATTGGATCTCAAAAACATCGGACAACGAGAAACCCATCATTACGCAGATGTTCGGTTCAGACTGGCTAGTGGCTAGAGCGCTGCAGCCAAAAACTTGGTAGTTGTGTTTGTCTGTGCGACTCTGGTAAAGCGGAGGCCGATGGTGTTCATGGGATAATGGTGACTTTTTAGATGTAAATCGACTTGACTTGACTTTAATTACAACAATTTGTTTATGGAAAATGTACTTGTTTTACTAAAGTATCTAAAACATTTGCTTACTATACAGATTTGTTTCTATATTATTTTACTCCATGAAATCTAGATGCTATGTGCACGCATACTCCATGTAAATACTTCTTAATATCTCTAGTAATCTAGGTTTGATAACATTTTTTTTATAATATTTCACAATAGTAATTTTATTCCCGAAAAAGGTATGAAGGCACTGATTTTTCAATCAAGGGAGAAGAATAATCACCTCCTCTAATTCTGGAAAAGAAGTTGGAGTTTAGGAGGTAGTGACAAATCCAGAGTTTTTACAATGGAGAAGTTCATATCACCCTCTGCGAGGATTGATCATTACGATGCTCTCTAAAGAAATTCTCGCTCAAGCAGTAGACTTGATGACATTTAATTGTTGATGTGTAGTTAGCATTGCAAAACATTTTTGCCAAATTATTTGAGGAATGTGAAGTTTCAATTTTTCTACAAATTCAACTATGTCATAGAGATAACTTTTCCATCTCCTCATGAGTATCTTGGTGCTTTTAAAAAATATATTGATGAGTTATCTCCCATAAGATGTGCCAAATGCGTTTTGCGCTTACTGTTGGAAGTAGTCAAGGTTGCAAATGGTTCACTAATAATGGAGCTTCAAATCACATGATTGGAGATGAAGGTAACTTCTTCAACTTACGACCACATATTGGAAAAGAGAGCATTATGGTTAGAAATGGTGACTCACTTAAAATTTCCCATATTGGTACTCAAATTAATTTGGGCCAAGAGAACATTGACTTAAAAATGTTCTACTTGTTCCTTAGATAAAACAATTTATTAGCAGTGAGCCAATTTACAACTGACCATCCTATAAAAAATTGAGTTCTTTGCCATTGGTTTTGTGACTATCCTTTTGGCATCTGGTTTTTCTTGCAGCATTGCGGATACTTGGTTGTTCATTAAGAAATTATGTCATTGCATTCTAGCTCTACTTTTATATGTCGATTACATGATTATCACCGATAATGATCTAAAATTGCTTGATGGATTCATTTCTACATTGAGTAACGAATTTGCAATGAAGGATATAGGGACGTTGCACTATATTTTGGCTGTGAAGGTTAATAATATATTCTCTAGCGGTCTTTATTTGTGCCAAAAACAATTAGCTTTGTCAATTCAAACGTGCACAATTGGAGGGTTGCAAGCCAGTTTCCACGCCTATAGCTACTAGCTCTAATTTTAGTACATATGCAAAATAATTTTCGGATCCTATGCTATGTCAAAGTATAGTCGAAGCTCTTCATTCTAGAACATATTTCATATGTAGTCAATTTTATCTATCAATTCATGCATTAGCCCACTATGAGACCTTTTCTCTCGCTCTATATTCCTACCTATCTCCCTTTCTCTTCATCGTTAAGAATCTTCAAGACTTCTTTGGTTTCGTGGACGTTGCTCGAGTGCTCTACAAGTCTTTGAGGCTTCTCTCTCACTGTGTTCAATGGTAAGTTTATCTAAAAATATTTTCATCAAATGTATTTGCTTTGTAGCTCTTCTCCCTCAATTTAGAGTTAGATCTAAATTTTGGGTTCTTCTATCCCAATCTAAAAATAGTTGTGGGATTTACATGACATTATTTGTGTTTTTTCAACTTATTTGTGTTGTTGTTATCTCTGTATAGTGATGATGCTAGGGATGCTGAATCTGGGTGCACACCGCTTTTTGGCAAAGCCGTATTTACTAGAGATGAAGTTTTGGGCATGTGCTCATCATCGATGATGATGTGAGTTCCAGTAATCGGCCACCGATTGTGCTATAATGCTATAACAAATTTATTCTCAGATTGGCACTGGACGGTAACATTGCAGGCTATACCAAGTTGATTTATTCTTTAGATTTACACAGGATTGTAACGTTTTGTGATTGATTTTATCTTGAAATTATGTACCTCTCTTTTATGTGAAATGAAAATTTCCTTCTGACCCGAAAAAAGAAGAAGATTGTTGTAATATTTCCTTATGGAGTATATCACTTTGTAATAGCTTAGTATTTTGGAAATTATCTTAACAATGGTACGTTGAGATCAAGAATCAAAACCTTTATTTTTATTTAACTTACAATTCAGCAGCAGTTGTGAATCACTTGCTACAGCAAAAGCAAGAGACATTAAAAAAGGAAAAAGAATAAAAAGAATAAATCTGTAAAGATGAGAATTTGATGGATGGAAGAAATTGGGTATAGGATTACTTTTGCCTCAGATCATTTCTAAGAAAGAATTAAAACGATGCCAATCTTTTGCTTTACCTCATTTAACTAAAGTCAAAGAGAGCAAAACTCAAGAAACCCGTGAAGCATCTCACGAGGCCTTTCAAATTGGCTAGACAATGACAGGAAATATTAATCACATAAGTTGTAATTCCCGAGGAAGCTCGCATGTTGAACGAGATTTTTGGATCTCGAAGGAAAGACTTTTGAGAGGCTTCTATTCTTATGCTCACCTATTTTTTTTATATAAATAAATGCAATAGAAGGCCACAAGACTTCCATTCTCACGACCTTGAGCTTCGTTCTTGTCTGGTTTGGGACATGACCCACTACACACTGGAACCTGAGCTGGCTTGCAAAGTGCGACGTGCCAAACAAAAAAATATATCGCTCTATATAGAAATATAAATTCAAAGGCAAGTTGCATAGAAGTTATATGAAGTAATTACTACTTTATTAATCTTTTTGTCATCCCTGGGGAAACCAGTCTTTCTAGGTTTCTCTAAAAGGTGAATACCAACTTCAAAGGCAAAGATGACCTCGAGGAGACATATTAATTTGCATTTTGTCCGAACTCCACAATATATATGTATATATCATCCCTTCATTATCACAATAAAAGTGTCACTACCGTATCAAGTTGACAGATAAAAATTCAACATTTATGTCTCGAGTTGCATTTTGTCCGAATCCATCGATTGGAGTTTTGTTTTTGGTTGATTAGAAAGTTGAAAAAAGAGGTGGAAAAAGAAAGAGAGTACCACAGCCAATTTTAGGGTCTCCGCATCAATAATATATGATCCTTGGAAGTTCTAGAGATTATTAAATTGGACATACCATAACGTACGTCGAGTAGAAAAGGGTTTGCAATTTAATATATGGAGCCAAAATGACACCCAACAGAATGATTCAATCGTTGACTTCACTTGAGGCAGCAAGGAGAGGAAATGCAAGTCTATGGAAAATGTTTCAAGGAAACCCCATCAATACCCCTCTCTCTCTCTCTCTCTCTCTGTATGGCTTTGATTCTGTCTGCCTTCATTAATGAGTTTGAGCAGATCAAGCATGGAAATTTGCAGAAGAATAAGCAAGGAAACATTTGGACCAGAGCCTCAAGAGATTTCTCTCTAATGAAAACTATGCTATTATTTCCTTTTCTCATGCTCTGCCTCTGAGTACTTTTTCAGTCTCTTTTCTTTTTTTTTAGTCAATCCTAAGCGCATGAATGCAAATTTGACCAGTTTAACAATAATGATCATGACCGATAGGATCCCTGAGCTAATGCCATTTATTTTCTGCAGTGCCGTTCATCCTAATTTATATTTTTTGCAGCGAAATGAGTTACTAATCTACTCTGACCTCCTCTTCAAAGTAGACTTTGCTCTTGAAGAGGTCTTATATGACGAAGCTACCCTTGTTAGCTCTGTCACATCAATCTCTACGCTTCATTACTCACCTTAATCTCTCTCTCTCTCTCTCTCTCGTGGTCCCCTCCCAACTTGCAGTTCCATATATATTTCAACCAGTATGTCTATTAATACCCTGCGAAAATTTATGGTTACCCTACACAGAAACAGAGAACTTAGAAATTAGAGCAAGTTTCAGTGTTCTTTTTTCACACTTGATCTACTTGGGTTGTGTTTGTAGAGCCACATGGGAGATCATATCTCCATGTTTGCATGAGAAGATATGGAGAACAGTCTTCTTTCACCCCCACCGGTTGTTCACTCGGATGTCTTCACTCTGATCAACAAGGTAAGCCCAACCACATTGCTCATCATCATCATCCTATCCATCATCTTCTTTGTCTCTGGTCTGCTTCACCTCCTCCTAAGAATCCTCCTGAGACCTCCCCAAAGAGATGTTGAGGAAACGGAGAGTGTGACCCCATTCGAAGGTCAGTTGCAGCAGCTCTTCCACCTCCATGACTGTGGGCTCGACCAGTCCGTCATAGACAACCTCCCCGTGTTCCCCTACAAGGCCATCGTAGGGCTAAAGGTCGACCCTTTTGACTGTGCAGTGTGTCTGTGTGAGTTTAAGCCTGAGGACAAGCTCAGGCTCTTGTCCAAGTGCAGCCATGCCTTTCACATGGAGTGCATAGACACTTGGCTCTTGTCTCACTCCACTTGCCCTCTGTGTAGAGATAGCCTGTGGCCTGATTATGATTTCACTCCAAACAACACCTGCTCTCAGCCCTTTTTGCTTGTTCTTGAATCTGGAAGTGAGAGCTCGAGAGAGATTGTTGCTGCCGACAGAAGCTCTGACTTAGCCAGGACCAGTTTGGCGTTGAGATCAGATTCCCATTTTAGTTTTGATGGAGAGACGAAATTCGGGTCGTCCCTTGTCGATTTATTGTGCAAGTCTCGCGAATTCAGTGCTACAGATGCCGCGACGCAGACCGAAATGGTGGGTTCAGGGGAGAGGGTGGTGTCTATTAGGCTAGGGAAATTTAGGAATGTGGATGGTTGTGAATCTAGTACTACTAGTGCTACTAATAACACTCTGGGTTCAAGAAGATGCTTCTCTATGGGGTCTTATGAGTATGTGACAGATGAATCTTCCACATTGCTAGTAGCAATCAAGACCCCATCGAAGAAGCAGCCAAGCAGGAAACCCGCATTACCACTGAGACCTGGTCACCGCCAGGCAATGTCAGTGTGTAGTTGTGAATCAAGGAGAGAGTTTGACGGCTTTGATTCGACAAAAAGTGGTGAATTTGGCAATCCTAGGAGGGATACTGGTATTGGGAGGAGCAAAAGAGAGAGCTTTTCAATATCGAGAATCTGGGCAAGGGGAAAGAAGGAGAAGCCAAGTTCGAGAGCAGAGACATCAGCCCAGCCAGCTTCCCTTCAAATTCCAAATAACCGGGCCATCATGAGCGGAGAGGCCAAAGACAAGCTGAATGGAGACAACTGTAGTAGAGCTTCGATGGAACTCGAACTTGGTTGCTCGGAGAATTTAGGGAGCGAGTTCGGTTGTGATCAGGATAGTAAGAGGATAAGTTTGGATTCTCAAACAAATCTGCCTTCTTTTACCAGGAGGACGCTGCATTGGCTTCTTGGGCTCGGAGTGCCACAAAGCAAGGCTGTGCATGCATCTTCCTCACCCCAAGTCTAGTCCTTTCTTCGAACTTCAGAAACAAGACATATTTCTCAGTGCAGTTCAACTCTTTTTTACAGGCGAGGTGGAAATCTCTAGCTGCTGCATTGAGATTATTCAGGGTTTCTGGAAAGAAACTTAATCTGGTCCATGGCCATAGTATCATTTCTTGCCATGCTCATGTAATGTATCATATTGTTCAAGAAAAATGCAAAATCATTCAGGCGTACTGTGCTCATCGAGCCTTAGTCAAGTAGATTCTGAAGTCTTGATCTTGCTCCTTCCCCGTCGAATTACCAATTACGGTGTTTGCGCGGATCACATTAGTGGTTCGATTTACGTGAAAGATGGTAATCAGATTGGAAATGTCATTGCGGGGATTTGAATGTGGAAAAGTCCTAGGCACCCAAATCAGGAAAACAGGAGAAAATTATTCACCTGCTCCATGTATGAGGGTGGATTATTTCACTGCTAGAGGCTATGGAGTTAATGACCAATTGCCTGCAACTTTTTCTTCATCATTTAGAGCAAAAGAGACATGATATGAGCTGTTGGGGATGCGGCATTTAATGGAGTCATACTGACCCCGATTTGAATTGGGTTGCTGGACTGAGCAACTGGACATTGATGGCGGATGCTAATCATGTCACCTACAAGTGTCCGAGAGTATTATGTGTGGCTGTTCTTCATACCATGTGATCGCTTGTAATAAGAAATGCCCTTCACTGCCCTATCGC
>BCNH02000003.1:1043410-1073752 GCA_001662345.2 Metrosideros polymorpha var. glaberrima | reverse complement strand
GTGCACATTTAAGAGGGCTGAGTGCTTCCTTAATTATGATGTCATATCGCCAAATGCAACACATATAGCATATAATCTCACAATAAAGTGGAGGAGTTCCATTAGTGATATGCATAATCTTATTCTTATTAATATGCACTCGCTTCTATAGCTAGCATTATTGCAGGTCTCTCTTCATACCCTGCAAAGGCAAACCATATGGATCGGGCGTCATCAATGGTGCAAATTACCCATCACATGGGGAAAATTACCAAAAAAGTCATAAACTTATTGCAGTTGTGCAAATTCAGTCCTAAACTTTTTTTTTTTGGCCAATTCAATCATAAACATTTTGCGTTTGTGCCAGTTCAGTCTATTTGGTTAGCAAAGCCAATGTTGTGCTTGAACTTGAATTGATGGAAGAATGACATTGAACATTTTCATATAGTCTAAGGACTAACTTGAACATGTACAAAAAATTTAGAGACTACATTGAACAAATTGAAAGTTTAGGAACCACATTGCACATTGGGCTAAAGTTCAGGAACCACATTGAACAAAATAAAAGTTCATGGACCACATTGCACATTATGATAAAGTTGAGGGACTATTTGTGTCATTATTTCTTTTCAAAATAAAAGTTCATGGACACTATTGAACATTTTCATATAGTTCGGGGACTAATTTGAACATGTATCAAAAGTTCAGGGACTACATTGAACATTAAGCTAAATTTCAGAGACCATTTGTGTCAAATTAAAAATTCAATAACTACATTGCACGTTGAGCCAAAAATTATGGATCATTTGTGTTATTTTCCCACTTACTTATGTGAAGATTAACAAATGACTGTCCACAATCCCTCGATATTCCAATTTTTATGGTAATAACTAGTCACTTTTTCAAACAGTTATCTCATACGACAAAAACGATTTTGTCGTATCTGTGTAGACAACATATAGTTACAGTTAGGGTAACCTTTATATTTGCTTCGTTTTTGAAGGGAATAAAAAATATGAGCTGAAATGACCTCGATCAAAAGAACATATATTGCATTGGAGAATGGCCGTATTTGCAAAAATAAATCTAGAGCTTTACATAATTACCATTACATTGATGTTAATTCAGTTTTAAATCTTTCAAATGGACTAACTTAATCCTAAACCTTTTGCATTTTTTCTAATTGTATACATCCGCCAATTTTAGCTAGAAATCGCTAATGTGGATACTAGCGATGCAAACTAAAATGGTGGATTCAGGGGAGAGGATGGTGTCTATTAGGCGACGGAAATTTAGGAATGTGGGTGGTGGTGAATCAAGCAGATCTAGTGATACTAAATTTACTAATAACACTCTGGGTTCAAGAAGATGCTCCTCTATGGGGTCTTATGAGTATGTGACGGATTAATCTTCCAGATTGCTGGTAGCAATCAGGACCCCATCGAAGAAGCAGCCGAGCAGCAAGCCCGCATTACCACCGAGATCCGGTCATCGCCAGGCAATTTCGAGGTGTAGTTGTGAATCGAGGAGAGACTTTGGTGGCTTTGATGCGACAGAAAGTGGTGAACTTGGCGATAGTAGCAGGGATACTAGTAATTGGAGGAGCAAAAGAGAGAGCTTTTCGATACCAAGCTTTTCGATACCAAGAACGAGAAGCCAAATTCGAGGGGAGAAACATCGGCCCAGGCAGTTTCTATTCAAATTCCAAATAAGCGGGCGCGGAGAGGCCGAAGCCAAGCTGAATGGAGACAATTGTAGTAGAGCTTCGATGGAACTCGAACATGGTTGCTTGGAGAATTTAGGGAGCGAGTTCGGGTGTGATCAGGATTGTAAGAGGATAGATTTGGATTCTCAAACAAATCTGTCCCTTTTTTCTTTGTCGAAAGGAAAATTTTCATTTCATATGAAAGAGAGGTACATACCTTCAAGACAAAAATGCAAATTCGACAAGACAAGTAAAACAAGTAAATCTGAAAATTGAATTAACTTGGTACAGCCTGCAGAGATTCACTCATTTCATAAAGCTGGATATGAATTAGCA
Organism: Metrosideros polymorpha var. glaberrima; assembly: GCA_001662345.2. Classification (NCBI taxonomy): domain Eukaryota; kingdom Viridiplantae; phylum Streptophyta; class Magnoliopsida; order Myrtales; family Myrtaceae; genus Metrosideros; species Metrosideros polymorpha. The sequence continues at coordinate 1,071,732 of BCNH02000003.1, read as the reverse complement.
CCGAATCTCGCATCATCATCAGTGATAAGCACACATCGAGAAATTCCTCTTCAGTACTTACGACTTTGCCAAAAAACGATGCGCTCCTAGGTTCGGCGTCCCTAACACCATCACCATGTAGAGACCACAACAATATCAAAATGTTGGAAGAGCACAAAAAACGCATTGTAAATCTCAGAATCCATATCTCGATAGGAATAAAAGAGCACCCAAATCTAGATAAAGCTCTAGATCGGGAGGAAAGAACTGCAGAAGAGATACCAATTGATCACAAAATTACTTTTAGATAGGCTGACTGCTAAAGGCAACAGCAAAGGAGACTCGGAGACTTGTGGAGCGTCGACCATTTAGAGCAAGCACTCGGAGCCGGAGTGAACGAGCAAATCCAGAGAGAACAGATTCTTCCGAGGCACTTGCTTCAATCTTCAGAACTCACTTCCTTGGAGGATGTCGATCGTGTCGTCCACGAAATCAACGAAGAAGTCTAAAAGATAGAGAGAGAGATAAGGGGAGTCGCTTCAGAAAAAAAAAATTGGGCGGCGGCGGCTTAGAGAGGACTCTGCTTTGGCTTGTTGGGCTCGAATTGCAACAAAGCAAAGGTTGTGCATGCATCTTCCTCCCCCAAGTCTGGTCCTTTTTTTCGAATTCCAGAAACAAGATAAATTTCTCAGTGCAGTTCAACTCTTTTTAACAGGCGAGGTGGAAAACTCTAGCTGCTGCATTGAGATTATTGAGGGTTTTTGGAAACTAAATCTGGTCCATAGCCATAGTATCATCTCTTGCCATGCTCCTGTAACGTATCAGATCCTTCAAGGAAATTGCAGACTCAGTCTGGCGTAACGTGTTCATCGAGCCTTAGTCAAGTAGATTTTGAAGTCTTGATCTTGCCCCTTCCCTGTTGAATTTCTAATTATGGCGTTCGCATGGATCACATTAGTTATTCGATTTTACATGAAAGATGGAAATCAGACAGGAGATGTCATTGCAGGGATTTGAATGTGGAAAAGTCCTAGGCACCTAAATCAGGAAAACACAAGAAAATTATTCACCTACTCCATGTATGAGGGTTGATTATTTCATTGCTAGAGGCCATGGAGTTGATGTCCAATTGCCTGCAACTTTTTCTTAATCATTTGAAGCAAGAGACAAGATATGAGCTGTTGGAGACGCGGCAGTCATATTGACTCCGATTTGAATTAGGTTGCTGGACTGAGCTACTGGACGTTAATGGCGGATGCTAATCATTTCACCTACATGTGTCCGAGAGTATTTCATGTGGCTGTTCTTGAAATTACGTGATCGCTTGGAGTAAGTAATACACTTCCTACTCTTCTTGTTAGTCAAAAGGCCATTCCAAAACGCAGTATTAATGTCACACATACATATCTTTATTCAAACCTGATCGGAGATTAAGCGTCACGTTATTCAAGTAGTCTTCAAACCCGGCAAAGCCAAATCATAAAAGCAGACATTATTTCCGTGATCGTCCCCGAACTCTATGTTTTTTCCCTTCTAGAAAAGGGTTTCGAGGTTCCTTCCCAGGAATAGTCCACCCAGACTTTGCCGGCATCGAGGTTGGCAACCCTCGCGAAGGCATCGCGGGAGAGGTTGATGGCCCCGTTGCACGGTTGCCGGCAGTAGTCCACGACTTTGACCATGATGACGCCAGCCTTGCAAGGGTTTGGAAATTGATTGGCGGCTTTGGTGCATTTGACCTTCAGCATCCGCCCGCAGGCCCTCCCGCCGTTCCACAACGCGTCGCTCACTCCGGCGATCATCACTCCGCTATTCCCCATATTGAACCCTGCACAAGCCGCGGCTGCCCAAAAAAAAAAAAAAAGACAAGAGACATGACATTTGAGAAGCTATGTCACGTACTTTTTCCAACGGAATTGGAAGTGGATTTGCAATTCTCTGAACACCCTTTTACATTTCACAGATGTCGACTCTAGAAAGACGTAAAAACATGAAATGTAGACAAAACATTTGCATCTAAACACATGAACATGAATATGAACATTAATAACCTCTACTAAGATCGGGTGAAATCACAGAACACTCACGATAGTACGGGGGCTCGTAGTAGACCGCAAGGCCTGACGTGGCCGATGCGGCAGAGAATAGGGACAAAGCCATGGCCAACATCACCAACACTCGCAATTTCACCTCCATTGCTGCTTCCTAGTTATGGCTTGGGGCATCTTCAATCCCAAGTACATGTATATATACACGGAGGATTTGATCCACCATGAAGACCGGGTCGTCTCCCTCTGCATCGGTCATCGCTCTTCAGAGGGAAAGACTTGGAAGTCAGTGGGTCAACGTTCTTTCGGACCAATATTAAAGTGGCCACGCCATTAGAAATCAATTTCTCTTCAGTCCAGTGCCGTCCACGTCAGGACTAGGTTAGGTGGTTCTCCACTGTCGTGCTCTTTAGCCCGACAAGTCGTGACGAGAGGCCTCGTCCGTCGATTCGAGTTCAGAGAATTGTCAGCCGTATGAGATTATTTTGTTGCGAATCGGGATTGAACCGTATGAACACTTATTTGCGAATCAGGATTATTTAGAGCCAAGATTATAAATGTGGAAATTTCCTATCATTTGTCGGAGTCGAGGAAATATCGCACCGGTTTCATTCAGTCAAATGAGCTATTCTATCATTTGTTCTTCGTGTGAATATGTATGAATCAATTATATTCTCCAACTTGACACTCAAACCACGAGGAGTTGAATTTGGTTACAGTACGTGAATTAGTAGAAACTTCTACTATAAGGTGAAAAGGGGAAAATTACAAAAAAAAAATCATAAACCTATTTCACTTTTACCAATTCAGCCCTAAACTTTTTAATTGTGTTAATTGGGTATAAACTTTTCATGTTTTACCAATTGTGTTCATCCGGCCAAAATGGAAGGAAAAAAATAGAAAAAATAATTTTTAAAAAAATTGCTAAGAAATGTCCATGTGCCGATTGCGTCACGTGAGACGATCGACGATCACGTCAGCGATTTATGGCTAAAAATGATTGAATAGACTCAATTGACACAAATGCAAAAGTTTTATTAAAAAATTTTAAGACTGAAATAGTATCATGCAATAGGTTTAGGATCTTTTGGTGACAAAATATCTTAATCGCTTAAGCACTTCCCGAGAAGAGAGTTCATCGATTCAACTCTCCAACCCCCCGGCACTTCATTTCACATTTGATGTCCTTTTTTCTACGAACATTTCACATTTGATGCCCCGTCTATAGAGTGTGTGAACGTATGCAAAGGAATACGTGCAGTCATCAGATGCTACATTTGTATTCCTTGTAGTTCAGTACTCATGTAAAGACAGACAAAAGTAGAACTTTAGGGCCCGAGCTCAGCGAAATGGAGGCCCACTGCGAACAACAAAGTAGAAAGCGTTGCATTCATTTTTGTGCTATTAATTAAAGGATTATATCATACAGACTGAAGTTGAAGATAGGTTATTCAGCACCCTAAATACATATATTGATAAATTTAATTTATTCTGAAAAAAAAAGCCACAAAAAACCCTAAATTATATCAACATTGACAATTTCAAATTGGGTTATGTTTACTAGAAGTCCTAAAACTTATTACGAAAGTGCAATTGATTCCTAAAACTTACAAAAAGTGTAATCAAGTCTTAAAACTTGTTAAATTGGTTCAATCGAATCTTTCCGTTAACTCCGTTCAACTTGGCTAACGAAAAAATGCAGACGTGGTATTTTTTAATATTTTATTTTTCCTAGTGGCGATAATATGGCTAAAACAATGTCGTTTTGATCTAAATATAATTTTTAATATAATTTTTATTTAAATTAAATTTAAAAAAATAAGCTTTAAAAAAGAAGAAGAGAAGTTCAAAATCAGGCGATAAGGGTAGCCCTTGCTATCGCCGCCCCACCATCATTGCCTGAAGGTCAACGATGGTGAGGGAATGGTTAACATATGATAAACGTGTCGTACGGGTATTAAGTTTGTGATTTATGATGTCAAAAAAAGTTTAGGATAAATGTGTCGTAATTAATATAATTTGAAATTTTTTGCGATTTTTATTAATGGGAAGGTAAGTAGGTGGTGAAGGTAAGGAAAGCCAAAGGCAGGAGCCTGGCCAACGGGACACGAGATGGAAAAGTCAAAGACAGTGTGCTTAGCCCCCTGTTTTTCTACGATTAGACGTCATGACTTCCCACAGTTAGTGAACTAATGACAGGGAAACTTAATCATATGATTCAACCCTAAGCTTCACGAAACTATAGCTACTGTCCTATTTATGTGATTAGACATCTAAACCTCAGTTTGGCGGGGATCAAACGATGATAAGAAGGCGATTTAAATATAATTTAGTGTGGTAATAATGATTGAGGCCATTATGTAGCATATAAAACTGCAAAAGGATGTTATATGACGCATCTCCAATATAGTATATGTCCTTCGTACCCGAGATATTACGAAAGAAATTTCGTATGCTCGAGAAATATTACATGTTCTTGTGTTACGAAATGAGATGCATGAAAGCAACTTTCCATCTTGAGCGCTTGAGATTCTGCATATTTCTACGATATCAAGCGAATTACAAATTTGGAATTTGTGTGTTGTTTATGGTGGCGCATAAGGATTAAGAAAGACTTTGATAACGAAAAGATGAGATGAGAAACTACCCCCACCTAATTATTTTGAATAGCGTTGAGTGAATAAGATTCAACTACATAAAGTATGTTATGAAATTCAACGAGATAAAAGTTTAAAGTAGTATAGATGCTTGGAACAAAACACTTGCACGTGAAGAGTACGACGAGGACAGTCATTCTATATAATTTATTCATCTTTTTCTGGGAAGAAAGCTATTAAAAATCCTAAATTATACTTAATGTGACATATTTACTTCAAATTTATATCAATGTGACACATTTGCCCAAAACATTTTATTGTGACACAAAAAATCTGAAACTTGTATCAATGTGACTTTTTTACCTCAAAATTTGAGATAAATGTATCATATGAGTACAAATTTAAGATTTTTTGTGTCAAACAAATTTATCATTTGGAGTAAATGTGTCACACAAGTACAAATTTGAGATTTTTTGTGACATGGTTTTTTTTAGAGTAATTGTGTTACATGAGTACAAGTTTGGAATTTTTTGTGTAAAAAAAACAATTTAAGATAAGTGTGTCAAAGTTGGCATGATTTAGAGTTTTTGATGGTTTTTTCCTTCTTTTCTTCGAGAAATAGATGCCCCCTTCTAAAATAACTGCAAAGTAATTGGCATTTAAGGGGAAAAACATGCAAATTAATCTAACTAAACGGAATATATCAAAACTAGCAAAAAGATCAACGTCATATTGGATATGTTTTCTTAACAACACTAGGAACAAACTCCATGAAGATAGTAAAAAGATGGGAAAATGCCATAAAAAATTTCATATTATACTCATTGCGACACATTTACTATGAACTTTTTTTATGACATAAAAACGCTAATTATGCCCACTATGACACATTTACTTTAAAATTTTTATTGTTACATTAAAAATCACAAATTTGTACTTATGTAACACATTTACCCTCCGTAAAGTTCCGTTAGATAATTTTTCAGCCAAAATATGTTTTTATCTCACTTAAGCCATGTCAATGTTGTTTACTTTTTGGCGTACATATAGGCAGATATCTAACCGGTCTCATTGACAGAATTTTAACAGATGATAAATGTGTCACACAGATACAGATTTGAGATTTTTAGTATTACTGAAAAAAGTTTAAGATAAATACGTTACAGCAAACATAATTTAGGATATCTTGTGACTTTTGCCCTACAAAAAATGCAATTTTCTATCATCGGAAAAACTTTTTCAATTCTTGAATCGATTGATAACTTTTGCATGAACTCTTTGAGAAGATATAGGAAAATCCAATGATTTCCATAGCAATCTCAATAAGCATTGAGATTTTCTTAGTGCGTTGAAATAACCTTAGTGCATCGAGTAAAAAGAAAAGAAAATTTAAAATAAAAAAATCTTCTTCGTTTGTACCTATGAATATAATGAAAAGCCGCAAGCACATCCTCATCTAAACCGACATGCCTACGGTCGTCCAATAAATTTATATCTTTATTTTCTCATTTTTAAAAAAGATAAAGTGGAAATAAAAACCACCTCTTTCTCTCCCATCATCGCCGAAGTATCTCTCCATCGAAACTGCAACTTCTCTCTCTCTCTCTCTCTCTCTCTCTACCTTGCCTCTCCATTATTCGGGCCTCCTTACATGCCTCCCCATCATGACACCCTCCACGGCGGCGAACCCGCCTCCGGCCACCATCACGGCGGCGCTTTGCCGCCGCCACCGAAGCAGAACCCGAAGCTGCTCTCCCTCCTCCTGAAGGCCATAATAATGACCCTGATAACCACCCTCTTCTTCCTCTTCCTCGGCCTGGCCGCCATCATCCTCCTCCACCTCTGCCTCGCCGGCGGCCTCCTCCACCGCCGACGCCAGATCGACGTCCCGCCTACCCCCGGCGGGGCGTTGCCCCCGCGCGACCTCAAGAGGCTCCCCAAATTCAGGTACCCGAAGAGGGGGGCTCAGGGCCAGGGCCAGGGCCAATACAATCAAGGCTTTACCGATTGCGCGGTCTGTTTGGAGGAGTTCAGTCAAGGCCAGTGGTGCAGGAAGCTGGTCGGGTGCGGTCACGTCTTCCATAAGAGCTGCGTAGACACTTGGCTCGTCAAGGTTGCTGCTTGCCCGGTTTGCCGGTCGCAGGTCCGAGCCCAGGTGGCGTCCACGAGACCTGGGATCGACGGACGAGATCGCAAGCAGCTTTGGGCTTTCGGTAGAGAGATGCCCATTTGAGGGATACGGTGGATGGGACTTGTGGAAGTCCTTGAAAAGTGGTTAGATCGTGGTCAGGCGTTGAAAAATTCAATCTTTGGTTTTTGGGCAATGAAAGATAATGTCCTGGATTATCAACTGCCGCAATCTTGTTCTTTCCTACTTTAGTTCCTCAAGTTGTTCTGGGATAAGTTTGGTTATGTTTGGTTAGCTAGAAATGAGAAGTCCTAGTGCAGTTGTAGTTTTGGTTGTGAATAAAATGCTGTCCTAGTTGAATGTTCTGTTCTGTGGTTATTTGGTGTGGAGCTTAGCTTTTCGTGCTTTTGTAGATTTTCTCCACATCTTTTGGTTCATAATCTTGTACAGTGCTTGCTTTGGTTTTGTTGCACGTAGATGCAGCTGAAGTAGGAAGTTTCCTAGGCTGACTGATGTGCCTGGGAGAACATTTGGAATTGAACCAATATTTGCAAAGGATCTGAGAGGCAGTGCTAAATGACTACTTTTATACTATATACTCTAGTATGTGAACAATGCAAGTAGAACGGTCCTCATCTTTGGGATTTCAGTAGCCAAGGGTCTCTGCAGATTGTTGATCGGACTTAAACTTGCTATGCTACGTTGGCGTGAACTTCCTAGAGATGTCTTCTGCTTGCAAATTAAGATACATAATAACATAATTCGTATTGGACTATGTCAGATCCACATTGATTTTCTGATTTTATTATGGCTCTAATGATGATTCAAGGGCCATGATACAATGGCACCAACTCTGATTTCTCAGAGTGCCAGTAGAGAGTGCTTTATTCATGGTAATGGCAACTGGGTTGTGTACCACTGTGAGGGTTTTGGTTAGGCGAATTATTTGGTGGGCTGGTGATTGAATGTCCGGTGAGGTATGCAGCTGTGTAATGGATTAGGGATAAGAGTGGAACCATTCCGATGATTAACACTGTTAATCTGTTGGACTGTTTATCCATCATTGATTAGAGCTCACAACTTTTATGTGGAATGTGGTGGGTAGACTAAGCTTTCTGCATTCTCAAAATACAATGGACAATTATTTCATGGTTGAAAAATGAAAATAGTCTGCCAACTACAGCTTCAGGTAACATTTTATTTGTATATTTTCTTCTTATCGGGGCCTTGTGCAGTCCTTGTGTTGTGCAATATTCTGTTGCGCAATATAGTTCTATCTATGGCCCTCCAAAGAACAATATCGTTGAGTTCGATTGCTGTCTTGAGTTACATTGCTCACGGATCATGGTCAATATATGATCTGCTGGATTACCTCTTATAAGTTGTGCAGCTGCTTTGGAAGAAAAAAGGTGTTGGAAGCATCCTCAAGTGATTACTTAATAGTCAAAACTTATTTGGTTAAGTTTAATTTGAGGATGATACAGTTAAAGTTAGTGGCAGAATGCCTAATTCATTTGGAAGTATGATCCCATCAGCTTAAGATGAATTGTGTTGGAAGTTTTTTCTTTATTGGCACCTTTGTGCAGTGGCACTCTGTATATATGCCGATATTCTTGATTTACATGTAACCTAAGGGATATGTAACTGCAGGAATCTTGAATGTACAGGCAGTGTGAAAATCGACATTCAGTCAAATACTAAGTTTGTTGCCTGACCCGATATGCTTCTGCATCAATTTGGGAGGAACTCGTGAAGGGTTGCATGCCTTCCGGCTTTGTGGGAAGCCTAGGATTCTTAGTTCACTGGACAATGTTTGCTTCCACATTCGTGTCCCTGATCACAAGAGATTTTGCAGAGGGAGACTCAAAAATCATGGCAATGCATGCTCACAATCTGACAATTTATATTGCATGATAGCAGACACCAGTATCTAGTATCTAACAACGCGTCGAGCAGGTTTATAGCATGTCAATAATCTGTGACTACGGACATTTCCATTTGTCTTGCGGAAGTCAATTCGCTGAAGATTGCCTAACGTCGTAAATCTTCTGATCATATTGTCGTCCCTTGACATAAGGCGATTACAACTTCATTACCTGGCTTAGACGGCCTGCGCCTGACAAATTTTAATACTTGTTGGGCGTTTGGACGTGAATTGGCTGGAGAAAATAGGTTGTGGGGAAAGAGATTGACGGATGCGTTTTTTTTCATTTGGATTCTATCGTCATCGCCTTGCATTTGAATCAGTAGATAAGACAATGAATGTAAGCAATGTGCCGACCATTTCGGGCCCGTTTGAAAACCATTCTTGCCAGAATATTTTATTCTTGCAAGAATCAATTCTTCTCAGAATCAATTCTGAAAGAGAATAAGAAGTTATGTTTATTAAATGCACTTTCATTCTCATTCTACTTATGCTTTCGGCAAGTTTACTAAACAGTGCTCGGGGATTGGCGACCGACAGCCACTGGCGGCGACGATTGGTGGACCAGCGGCAACGACGGCGACTAGCGACCAATGGCTGGTGACTGGCGGCGGCGACGATTGATGGGGACCAGCGACTGGCGGTTGGCGGCCGACCATCGACAGCGATGGGGGCGACGACAGCGAGCGGCGATAGCGACCAATGGGGACTTGCGAGCAGCGATGGTGACCGGGACCGGCAATCGGCGACTTACAAGTGTGAAAAGGAAAATGATAAGTGAAAATAGACAAGAATCACTTCTAGCAAGAATTGATTTTGACCCTTAAGAATAACTTCTTTACCAAACGCAATTCTCATTCAAAAATAGAAAACTATTCCAAAAGTCATTCTTTACCAAACGTATTTCTGCTCCGTAATCATTTTTGAAGCGGAATTAAAAATTCTGTTAGGTTATCAAACGGACCTTTCGTGTGCTGACGCTAGGACTGGGGGAGGGTTATTGTAGATGGAAGAGATCAAACGTTATGGGTATGCCAAATGCTTGAAATTCAAACTGTTTGTTATTCTTTAGGAACAGTTATACTTTCGACGTTATATCAAATCAATACTCCGAGGTGGGACTCTCTCGCCTCACAATCTGATGTGCGCATCTCGATAAGTCAAGCGAGTCCTTATTAAACTTGAAGGGGACTACCTAACAAGTCATACCGGGACGGATGATGGTAATAGATCAGACTTACAAGAATTTGAGCATCAAACTTATTAATTTACAAGATAATTGAAAAAGAGTGAGAGAGATGGAATCTGAATTCTTTAAAAATGCAACTTTGGAAGTGTCAGCCCGGACAGCCTTTTCTCTGTGTTTTATATCTTCTAATCTGATTTCGATATTTCCCAGAAATCTCTCCCTCCACGAGGGGCAGACTCTGTAATTTCACACAAACCACTCCACCCCACAGAATCGACCTTCCAATCAGCCCTCCGCCGCCGCCGCCTGCGAGGAGAGATGTCGGAGAGGGATGACGCCGTCAACCTCCGCGACAGGTGCCTCGCCGTCCTCTCTCCCGTCAAGACCCTCCTCGACTCCCTCGCCGTCCTCCTCCGCAACAAGCGGCTCTTCCTCTCCCTCTTCGCTGCCGCCGCCCTCCCCCTCTCCCTCCTCCTCTTCTCCCTCGCCATCTCCTCCCACCCCCTCCAGTCCCGCGTCCTCCGCCTCGAGTCCCTCGCCCGCCTCGCCCCCACCCGCTTCGAGGCCCGCCAGGTCCTCAAGGAGTCCCGCTCCGTCGCTCTCTCCGTCCTCCGCCTCCGCGCCTCCTACGCCCTCCCCTCCCTCGCCCTCTCCCTCGCCGCCGCCGTCTCCGCCGTCGGCGCCTCCCACTCCTCCCTCTCCGGCAAGCGCCCCACCCTCCGCTCCTCCCTCTCCCCCTTCCGGGGGAAATTCCCCCGCGCCTTCGCCACCGCGATCTGCGTCTACGCCTCGATGTGGATCTACCTCAGCATACCGGCGACGCTGGTCGCCGTGACCGATTCGCGGGGCGCGAGGTTCCTGATCGTGGTCTCGGGGCTCGCGGCCGAGATCTACCTAGCGGCGGTCCTGGGGCTGGGGATGGTGGTGTCGGTGGTGGAGGAGAGGTTCGGGTGGGACGCGATCCGGGCCGGGTGGGGCCTCATGGAGGGGAGGAAGTGGAGCGGGTGGGCCCTGTCGGGCTTCTTCGCGGCGTTGACCGGGTGGATCTGGCGGGCGGCGGAGGCGAAGATGGACGGGCAGGACTGGACGTCGGTGGAGGGGATGGTGAGGTGGACGGTGGGGATAAAACGGCGGGCGTGGCTGATCCCGGCGTACGGAGGGGTGGTGCTGTGGAGCTACGTGGCGGCCACGGTGTTCTACTGCGACTGCAGCAAGAGAAGGCACGGCCTTAGCAGTAGGGGAGAGGGCGAGATGATTCCCCTCGCACCGTAATTTTTCTTTTTTTCTTTTTTAAGGATGTCCGTGGTATTATTCTTTTTTACACAATGCAAACTTAGGATTTTCTCTTCATCTCTGTCGAATTATGGAAAGCACAGAGATTGTATTTCTCTCGTATGTAAGAATTATTCCTGCCAATCCTTGCAATTATGGAGAAATTTCTTTGCCCCCCCCCCCAAGTTAGGTCCATTCGATGAGATAGGCATTGGAAAAAGCTAAAGAAAAAAGGCAAGAGGTACAAATTTGGAAAGTGGGATTAGGGTCGTGGAGTAGGGCGAGACGGATTGGAAAAGAAGTAGGAACAAATGTCATTTTAATGTGACTTATAGAAGCCTCTGTCCACGTCATAATTTCCGGACACGAAAAGCGGGAAGGTAGAGTAAGACCCGCACGGGGCCGAGGTGCGCTGAGATTGTGGGTACGATGCGTAGACCATGGACCATTGGACCTTTCCTAATTTGAGGGACGCAAGTTGCCTTCGGCCCATTTTGACCAAAAGTGTCTCGGTTTGATATAATTTGATGGAAGTCAAACGCAAATAATGCGATTACATAGTGGAAAACTTGTGCTTCGTCTCACGGTGCTGAAATTGTCTTTTATCGTCACCCTATCGTCTCGAGCCGATGCTTGAGATCGAGATCGTGCGGCAACTTAGGCTTCTTTTGATTCGTTGGGTCGCCTAAGCTAAGCTCTTTCCTCAATGATCGATCGCTTGCTCACTAGCCACACGAATCGTAAAGAGAGAGAAGTTTTGGGAGAAGACGTACTTCTATTGATTAAGTGTTGGATGATACAAATAAAGGGAAGAGCTCGCCTAGTTATACATGAGACATTTCCTCCAACTACCATTTATCCTATTAAATACAAGATTACCATCTACCTTATTAAATACAAGAAATATCTTGAATGCAAATATACATTTTCAAGAAACCCTAGACCTTTAGTAGTTCAAGGCTTATTCCATTCCCTATATCATTTCTCGGCACATTGAGCCTTGAAATTTCGGGACCATGACACTTTTCTATGTGCGGATCACGCCATTCAATACCTTTCATTTTTTTCTAGGTAAGTTTCCTGATGTTTGAAGCTGGCTGGGGTTTTCAAAGTATTCTCCCAACTCCAAAAACTACTAGACGATTATAAAAGTCTTCGGCTTGCTCGGTCCGCAGTTGAACTTTTCTCCCACAAGCCTAGCTCTGCTCGGCTCTCGCCCAATTTCGTCATCATGATAATATGCAGCCCCTCAATTGAATCGAGAGAGAGAGACGAGCGATTCCGAAATCGCTCTTCAATGATTTCCAAAGTACTCACGACGTATCTCGACCGATCAAAGCACCATAAATCGATTGTCCCCGAAGGAGAAAGCTAGTATTCGCCTACACTGAATGCAACGGGGAGCCGCACACGCGATGTCCTGTGAAGCTGTGATTATTAAAGACCATTGCGACTCGACTGTCCCAATAGAGGCTACAGTTTTGCTCCAACTTGATAAATCCCAAGGTAGCGATTTAAATGTCGCCATTGGGTAATTGTTATTTATTCTTAGAGATGATCAGATGACTTCTAGGGATCCACATATATTCATGAAACTACACTGGACGAGCATCTCATCCCAATCCGTATTATCAAAGTCTGGACATGTCTCCGAGAGGAATCGAACCTTTATCTCTCCTTTATGTTTCCCGTGATTTGCACGCTTGATGACGTTGCTTATAGTGGCTATGCACTAAATTTTTTATTTTGAAATCATTTGGAAAATAATGAAAATGAAGAATATTTCGCATTCCAACAATCATAAAAAAAGAGTTACCTCGTTAGAGAAAAAAGTCGTACGAATTAAACTTAAGGGACTTTTTCCACAGCGCAACTTGGAATGGACGCAGTCAAATCAGCATCCTTGACCCGGCATACATACACTGCACAAAACACACATAAATTACCAATTCATGGCTCTTCATTCTGTATTACCAACCCAAAAACCAATTCATATCTACACGCCATCATCACCGATGGAACTTCCCATGCTTTTGAGTTTTGTCCAAACTCTGATCGGAGCCCACAAAATCTTCCTCAGAAATGGGAGGCTCATGATCTCCATCGCCGCCTCCACGGTCTTGCTCTACTCTTTGCTGCTCCTCGCTAACATCTTCTCCCTCCAGCCGGCGATCGGCCACCTCATCGCTAACCAAAGCATGTTGCTCATCACCAGTCCCACCAGCACCGAGTACTCCTACCTCCTCATGTCCATCCAGAAAGACATAGGCTTGTTCTTCGGCCTCGAGTGGGTCTTCGTCTTGCTCTACTCCGCCTGCTCGATCCTCTTCTCGACCATGACCATTTATGCTTCCGCCACCGCACATGGCAGCAAGAATTTGTCCGCTATGGACTTGGCTATCGCGGTGGCTCGGTGCTGGAAAAGACCCTTCATCACTTTCTTCTACATCACCCTCTTCGGCATCGGTTACCTATTTCTTGTCCTAGCCCTTATGATCCCTCTTGTTCTGCCTAGGGCAAATATTGCTACCGTGATCCTATGCATCTTGGCTGCTTTGTTCTACGCTCATTTGGCCGTCGTTTGGACCGTCGGGCTCGTTGTGTCCGTGTTGGAAGAGGACAAGAGCGGACTCGAGGCACTTGCGAAGGCGGGGCGGCTGGTGAAGGGAAGGAAAGTACATGGGTTCGCGTTGAGCCTCGTGATCGTGGCCTTATCGATCTTAATGAGTCAGGTCACGAGGTTGGTCTCGGTTCGACAATCCAAAGGGGCATACACTGTGATAGGCTTGGTGATGCTGAACTCGCTGTGGTCGGTGAGGATGTTCGGGTTGATGGCTTACACGGTTTTTTACTACGAGTGCAAGAAGTTTCACGGTGAAGAGAGTAATGAATTGGTGGTTAGCTTGGAATATTTGAAGATACCTGCTAATACGCCTCTCATTACAGAAAACCTTCCTTAGGCTTTGGACAATAAAATATATCAATGTCCATCATTTGGTGCATGTTGAGTATAATAATTGATGGATTTTGCTGCTTCCATAATGTGAATTTATCAAAGAAATTATTGATATGTTCCTTGTTTTTCAGTTTGACCGTCGCTTGTCTTTGTCTATTTTTCCTTTTTTTTTTCTTAGCCCCTTGGGGCTTTGGACATTGGAGTACACAAATGCAAAATTCAGTGCTTGCTCTACAGATTATATCAAGTTTCGAAAATAAATTGTATCACGAGAGCGCTTTGAAGATCAACGTAGCCAATTATGGAACGAGTTTATAACTCACCCTGGCTTCTCTTTTTCTTGATGGGTCATATATTAAAAGGAACAATACCATCTCTATTTCGCACGACTTGTCTCTATAAAGAAAATGAGTTAAAGGTAGTACGAGAAAGTGTTAATAAATTACTTCATTAGCTCAATCTGATTTAAAGGTGATACGAGAAGCCAACATATAGACATGCACAAGACAACACCTAACCCACTACTAGATACACTAACCAATTTCCTAGCACACTAATTTCATATTCCATGGACTAACAGTTATATCTCACCGATATACAAATTTATACAGAAGTCAACATTCTTGGTTCGCTCATGAAAAAGTCATCATGGGCAAGCTGAACTGCACTACGAGTATCCCAGTGTAGAGAAGTAGCATCATCATAGGTCACACCCATTATCCTCTGTCAGCCATCGTAATCCTAAGAGTTCGGAAGTGGTATCCGCAACCGCTCTAGAGTCAGCCTGGAAAAATGACCAAAATAGTCCTAAACATATTGTAATTGTATCAATTCAAAACCTAAACTTTTTTTCGGTCAATTTAATCATAAACCTTTTGCATTTGTACCAGTTCAGTCCATTCGGCCGGCCGGCGCTGACGTGGCACGCCAGCCAGCCAAATAATAATTTTTTAATATTTTTTTCAAATTGTTAAATTATTTTTTTCCTTTCTTCTTGGACTTCCTGCTTGTGGCCGGCGAGAGTCGCTAAAGCTCGATGGCCACTGGGCGAGGGTCGAGGGTCTGCATCATCGAGTGCGCAAGGACATCCCTGTTGGGGTGTGGTTCATACTGCCCATCGACAGGAAAGCACTAGGGTCCCACTCCCAGGTGAGCGGGCGGAGGTCCAGGGGGGCCGCCCCGGCGAGAGTTGAAGGGGGCAGTGCCCCCTGAAAGCCAGAGGGCTTTTATGATTTAAGCCCATATTTTCTATTAGTAGTTTGGGTTTGAACCCATGAATAGCTACTGCTTATATATACTCTCTTTCTTTTATAATTGAGCGATGTAACGAGAGAGGCGATGTGCTAAATTATAGTGGAATCCTCTGCTGGACGTAGCCCTAGTTTAAAGGCGAACCAGGATAAAATCTTGCATCTTGATTTCTCTCTCTCGACTTTTTACTCTTTTTCGTGTGATTGTGCGTCGATACCTAACAATCCCAACCACTTGTTTGACAAAAATCCTAAGTCAGATTCGAACCTAGCGTATTATTTTTTCTCTTATTGTTTGGCTGTTGGTTTGTGGTCGGCCGGCGATGGGTTGTGATGGATCATGAGGCGTGGCCGTGGGTGAGGGCTTGCGGCGCTCGCCCAATGGCCGATGAGCTTTGGCGACCCTCACTGGCCACAGGCAAGAAGTCCAAGAAGAAGGAAAAAAGAAGAAAAAAACAATTTAATTAAAAATTCGAAAAAATATTTTTAAAAAATATATTATTTTGGCTGGTCGATGTGCCATGTCAGCGCCAATCGACCAAGTGGACTGAACTGGCATAAATGCAAAAGGTTTAGGACTGAATTGGCAAAAAAAAAAGTTTATGACTGAATTGACACAATTGCAATAAGTTTAAGACTATTTTTGCAATTTTTCCAAGTTAGCCTTATTGCTAGAAAATGAGACAATTGATGCCATGAAATATGGGAATAGCCCAAAATAAAGCAATAATTGGGGGGTGAATTGACCGTCGGTAGGATCATCGAACCAATCAGCATCATAATAAACACAAAGGTGTAAGTCGAAATGTGCCGAAAAATTTGAACTGCGGAATAGGTTCCTTGACACAACGAATAACGTTTAAGAGAGCATCATAATGCTGATAATGATAATGTTTAGCATCTTCCAACCAATTGGCGATAACGTTTAGCATCTTTCAAGGGAGTTCCATCATTCAAGGGGTGTCGAATCTATTTCATTGTCCGTCAAACCAGCGCGAGCAATGAGATCTGAGGCATACGTAACCTAAAATGATATCCATCAGAAGTAGAGGTGACCTCAGGGCCCAAAAAGTTACCCAAAGATCCCAAATATTTCATCTCAAATTCACGGGCAAGATACTGTTGAAGATCATGAATACCATGAGAGTGATCTGCGGCGATGATTGTATCGTCCAAAGAGTAATTCGAAGACGACACCCCCTCTTAGATTTCGTAACAAATAGAGCAGAATCATACGTGCTAGGTTCAAAACCCAAGCGAAAAAAGGTGGCACTGAACTTAGAAAAATAAGAACGAGGAGCTTGTTTAAGGCCATTCGAAACCATGGTCATGGACTATGCCTAATCGCAACACGAAAAGAACAAATTTGAAATGGAAGTCCAAGAGGCAAGGATAGATTTTGGGCCTAAATCAAATAGAAGGGCCGCAGTCATTGGGCAGGCCGGCAGGCCTTAAGTATTTCCAAAACCGGATATCATCCATGTAACACACTTTTGCCGAATCATGAAGCAAACTCCGTTCATGATTAATCTCGGCGACAAGGAAGTTAAGCAAAATTATATGCACAGCTCAAGACGTTGATTTCAATAGATTAATCAAACTCGAGGCGCTTAACCACCATTAATTGTGAATCCAAGTTCATCCACATGTGAAGAGGTGCCCTACCAAGGCCCTATACATTTTCGGTGAACATTAATGCCAGATTAAACATAGCATAAAGGGCGATAAGATCCACTTCGAACCGAAGAGAGGGGAAGAGACGAATTTCGCACCTTGTTTTTGCACTATACTTTCAATTTTTGCAAAACATAAGTAACTAAATAGAATATAAAAAAAAAAGCTTGTTTATCACAAGGTAATTAACAGATGGAAGAGATCGAGATTATAAAAATCGAAATCTTGTTCTTCACGGGGAAGCAGTTTCCTGGAGATTCGGAAGTCGCAAAAGTCTTAGCGGATAGAGATGCCTAATGTTCGATTTAGTGGCAATGTCGTAAATCGGGAGGACAAAAGGTTGACGAGACACAATTTGACTCATTCGTTCCTTTTGGTTCTATCTTAATCCCCTCCTCGAACGCCAATTTTGTGAACGTGGCAGCCTACGACTCCTGCCAAGTCGCCCACTCTTCTTTTCTTTCATTATATTTGATTTTTCAACCTTGGATTCTTGGGTTACATTCATCGTACTGGTGCCTTAGATGGGTCCTTGACTTGGCCCAATGTCAAAATTTCCATGCTCGCCAATCCAGATGTCGACGAACACGTGGTTGCTTACTGAGTCTAGAGACTCCTAATCATCCACTCTTCGCGCAAAGAACGACGTGAAAATGACTAATGCAATTTGAGAGCACGCGGATTTCGAGAGAAATGAGCTTAACTAGCTTTCAATAACACAATTAGGGTTTCGGCGTTGACGCGTATATAACTTTTCACTTTGGTGAATGTATTCATTCTGTTACAGTAGATAAAAGTTTTTATTCCATGATTATTCGTATGAAAAATATTGTAAGCTGACGATGTCTTGTATAAATCCTCGAGAGCTGAGAATTAGGTTTTCAGGAGTTTGTCTAGTTATTTTAGGGCATCTCCGTTGAGCTTTGCATGTTGATGACACAAGTTTCAATATCTCTATATGAGAGGTCAGTCAATGCAGCTAACTAGGACCGAGCCGGCTAGATCGGGGTCCCCCAACAATGGTTGCTTGCTAACAAAGCTCAGAATTTAGCACGTTGAAATCGCGCAAGCAGAGCACATTGAATTTGATAGCTGTTGCAAGGGAAGATCGTTTGGTATAGGATATTTTCAAGGGCGTTATGGTAGTTAATTAGGTGATATTGGTAGCTATGTGGTTTTTGCTCCAAGTCTAGCTTATAATAAATGATCAAGCGATGCCATGGTTCTATATCAAGCAAAGATAGAGGAAGAGGGTTGATGACGATGGAGTGGGATCATGCGTTGAAGCGAAACAAACTATTACGTTAGGTGTTTGAAATGAGAGAACGGTCTTGGTGAGATAATTTGTAACGAGAGAGCGAATTCGCAAGTGATAAGGTAGAGAAAATTCGCCTTAATTGTGTACGACTATATGTGCATGAATGTCAAATGCCGGTCGTGTCTCTCCGGTTTGATGGGTGTATCTAATTACCTAAGCAAGTAGAATTCAGATATTAGATTTTCTTAAACATAAGAGAACTATTTACCGACAATAGGGAGTTTAGACTCGAACGAAAAATATCAGGTTTTATTTAGTGAATAAAACGCAGGACTAATTGACGTAGATAGGAGAATACGATTATAAGAGAGAGAAGGCTCTCTTATAAGGTTAATAATTTAATTATATTCCTAAGATAATTACAAGAGCTTCATCCTAATAATTCGAGATATCAATCAATCAAGAAGATTTAGTGCACACCCACAACATCAAAGAAAAAAAGGAAAAAAGAAAAAGAAAAATTGTGCTGTTCAAGTTGTAGGTCGCCAAGGGAAGCAGATTCCTGGGAAGGGGCAATCTTCAGTCAGAAATGATAATGACAATTCAGCTAATCTTCAAATCAAGATCAAGATAACAAAAGTGGATTGAGATATTGACCATTCCTTCATATGAATTTTATCCTCTCTCTCTCTCTCTCTCTCAATCAATTAGTTTGGGGCTAACGTGGGCAATTACAACTCCATCAACTTGACTAGAAGTCTTTTGGGGAAATGCTCCTTTCTCTATCCGATCCTTTTTGACGATTTTGGTTGGCAATTTCTGCCTCCATTTGGGGTCAACTTACGTGCACTACTAATCCAAGGCAAGGCAAAGTAAGATCCAATCACGTGCACTAGGTGGGTCCATTCACGTGACCAGACTCAGCCACGTGTCAAATGTTGACAGGGAAATGATGTGGTGGGTGATAAATCAAAGACGCGCTATTCACGTTACAAAAATTATTAGCTACACCCGGAACACATAATCTCACTATGCATGATTGATCGAATCTCACGAACCCCGCGTATGATCGACGCGAGTCGACGGATGACTCAACAACTTATTCACATTTCGAGGCGTGGCGTTTAAAAAAACCTTTGAAAAGTCTCTTTATACTTTATCTCCCTTGCGTGCGTAAAAATGAGTATTATATATATTTCAGGATTTTATTAACGAGTGTTCATAATTCATTTTTAATGCACTGATTACTCATCATTTGAAAAAATCGGTGCTTAACAAAAAAATTTTCATTTAAAATTTTGACAAGTATCGTCGGAACAATTATTAAACAATTGTTACAAAATCTTTTTCCCTATAAGTCTTTTGACATTTCAAAGAGGACGTTGGCAAATCTAATTTGGGCTTAAAATTTAAGACGAGAGAATTCGGCAACTTCGTTGGAAGTCCATCTTTTTCGGGAATGTGGCACGTGGGTGACTATCGAATAAGGAAAAGGACAGGCAAATTGAGCGCTTAATGGAGAAAAGAGACGAGAAAAATCAGTGGCAAAGGGTCCACAACTTAAAGAGGTTAGAGTTTGGTGAAGTCTTGGTAACATGGATGACACCATGAAGTATTTTAGGGGCTAAATTATAGATTAGAGTTCTCATCCAAACTTAAGAAAACCTTCAACTCTTAAGAAATCCTTCAACTTTGCCTCTCTTTTTTTATTCCTATATCAATAATAAGGTGTCTGAAACTCGTCAATAATTTATGATTTCCATTACATATTTGATAGTCCTTGAAATTTATGCATACCGAACAATTACCATAAAGATATGATCGTGGAATGCTAGATCCAATGTGGGGTTGCCCAAATCATACAAAATTCGACTTCACCTAATGAAATAGGGTGGGTTTTTATAGCAAGCAACTGGAATCGGCCTTTAATTTGATGAGGATAAATATTGAATATCAATGTTGATATGGGTATTTTTATTTTTTAGTAAGTAACGAACGGCTTGTATCGAAAGCGATAGATGTGGGATTTGTAGTATAGAAGATAACACAGATTGTGTTCCCTCTATTAATCCATTTAATAAACCTCGGACATGTAAATTTCTTGGGTTTACTTATATGGGATTATCACCCTAAGTAAGTATATTTAAGTAATTTAAGCGTTACCCGGTAGATTTAAGTTTTCATTCACGAACCAACATTATCACTTGATATCTTCTTCTTCTGACATGTCAATTCAACAGTTGTCTAACATCTCCAAAGTCTTCTCTTTCTTTTTTTTCCCTTTCTTCTTGGTAAGAACCTCTGAAGTCATTTTCTCTAGAGACGAGGCAGAGTTAGGGGGGAAAAGAGAAATCCGATGCAAGTTACCCACGCAAGCACTGCAATTAGACCTATTTCCTCAAGTCATTTTAAATTGATATGTCATTGCTTGTTAAACACGTTTTGTCTTTCGATTCGGGCCGTATGCATCCGAAAAGATGGTGATAAGAACACTAACACATTGGCTAAACTAGGAATAATGGGACAACTTCGCACGCCAACGACTGTTTGTCCTATTGTCCCCATTTATAATCCAAATCAACACGACTAGCCGTGTCTGAATTTGACCCATTAGTTGTTTCTTGCTGTGCATCTGAGTGCCTTGTTGTTGCTTGCTCTGGATGTGTGGACTATCCTAGTCATCAATCTTGTCAAAGCTTGTCGTATTATAGCGTTCCAAAGATGGAGATGATTGATTATCTTCTGGGGTTTAATTTAATGTTCATCTCTTTCCAAGAAGGAAACACTCCTAAAGATGAGATTACTTTGCTGGGTTGATAAGTAAGTGCACGACTTTTAGCCACCGCCAGGCTCCTGATTTTCTAGGAAAACCAGCTAATCAAGATCTTTGTCGGCTGCGCTTTTAGTATAAGATCATCTTAATGGCAAATAATTTATCTGGAAAGTGAATAATAATAGTAATAATAATAAGAAGAAGAAGAAGAAGAAGAAAAGGCAAGCTAGAAGACAAAAGAGGAGTGGTAATATTCTTTGGTATAAAACCATTTCGAGAAAAGTAATAGATCAAGAACGGGATTGCGTGGACTAAACCCTAATTCTTTAATTTGATTATTTCCACTGTTAAAAAGAAAAAACACACAGCTTTATCGGATCTATTCACACTAGGACAATACGTGATTAAATATTGTTTATTATATTATATCAGAATTGAGGGGAAAGTGGGATTTGAACTTTCCTGGTCCACAACATTCGTGGGAAAGTCAAAAATGCTTAGCGAAGTTTAGCACGTTGGGGCGCCTTGGTCTACCCAGGAATTTCATGGTGGCTTCGGCGTAGAAACGTCTGCCCAAGATAACTTCGAATCTGCACTCAAACTTTAGTCCCTTATTTTAAATTAATCACAACATCGCGTTGACTTCGTGACGTAGTGCATGACGAATCTCTCCGTTTGTGCATTCCTCTGGAAATACGAGGCAAAGCATGACTAGATAGGAAAAGTACAAATACAACAGATAATAGAGATTAAAGGGACGGTGTAGAACTCTTTCTTGGCTTTTTGATAAGATCAAGAATCGGACCACGGGGTAAATTATTATTTAATAGGTTTGTTCTAATTAGAATATGTTCTGTCGATCCCCATGTGCTGTATCTGACCCAAAAGACAAATCAAACCCAGTTTGGGAAATATATAATTATATATTTCAAAGCATATATAATAGATCGGAGCACGCCATCGAAAACAAGCTTTGGCTTTCTTGAAACAAGAAAATGTTTTATTCGAATTTTGATGGTTGTGAATCTGCTTTTCTTACGGAGGCCAGAGAAGATTTTTTTTGTAGCTCTATAAATGAAAGTAGAAACTTCAATCCAACTCAATTACTTGATTATTTGTAGTTTTTCGACCATATACATAAAGATGACATTATTGACTAATTTTGTCTTTCGGGGATGTAATAGGATTAACCCCCTTACTTTTTTTGTTCATTCTAATAATCCATTTACTCGCTTTCTTAGCCAAAACAAAATTAACAAACAAAGAGGAAAGCGAGGACCGATTGGAGATGTCCATAAATGTTGCGGTGCTTTTCGTCGAAATTAAGAGCCATTGGCTCGTTTTAAGAGCACAATTAGGCCTCTCCTTTGCCATCACCGCGATTAAATTAGGTTGACGTTGAAAAAATGGATCAAGTGATTAATGTTTGACTTGGTAGGAGATTAGCACTTCTAACGTAGAGTCTAATTCTCTGAAAACCATGTTTGGTGAGGAACACACAATGTGTGACATCCGAAAAATTCCTACATTTATTTATAATGCGCTTCGTAGAGGATGAACGTCGCGATCGGAAAGTTTGGTTGGGAAAATTACGTAACGATCGCGGAGGCCGAATCGTATTTTTCATATCCGTAACTTTTCCGTAAACATTTTCGTCAGGATCAAATTGACGAATTTGTGTTTTCGGAATGATTTTATAAAGTAACGACGAAACGCGCGACATCGCGTTGTTTGATTTCGGAGGCCGAAACATTCTGAATTTTTGTATCGAATGAGCGTCAAGTTTGAAATGTACCGAGTTAAATACTTCCTTGCGTTCGGTATACTTTGTCAAATGTTTTGACGTATTCAAAATATTTTTCAGATTTACCAAGGTTTAAAACGGACACTGGTTTTCCTCAATTATGCACTGATTACTTAGTTTACGTACTGATTTACAAAATATATCATTTGAGACCATAAAATTTAGCCAAATGTCACCTTTTCGATTGCCCACGATTCATGTGATTTTCACCAATTATTTCTAACTCAAGCTATCATTGCTTTTAACCCATGGTCATTTTGTTCTTATTTTCTTGACTCAAGAAGACTTCTACAACCATTCCCTTGGTCGTGTACTTCATTTTCTAAAAATGCTTCAAGTTACCCTTCACTTCTTCACTCCCTCTCTCTAACCGAATTTTCCAAGTAAAAGAAGAAGACCCCACTTTGTGCTAATGAAGTTTTAACTTCAAGTTTTCAAGAGTTTGCAAGGTGAATCATTGGACTATCTTTTCATCTTGTAAAATTAGTTTATTTTCTTTAAAAAAATTTAGAGTTTTGATCTTGCTTTTGATTTTTATTCTACTTTGAAGGTAATCAAAGTTTTGGTTTCTTTGCTCAATCATCTTTGAGGTAAGTGAAAACTCTAAGTACTAAGCTAGGATAATGTATTTAGTGATTTTGACTTGGTTGGTTGATATTTGTTAGTTTCGGTTGAAGTTTTTGGTGTGTGTGTGTTTAGTTTTCAACCATGTTTCCTTGACTTGGATTGATGAGTTCTTATTTGTTCCCAAGATGTGTAAGCGTAGTCCATGAGATTTGGAAAGGAAAATATGGAAGAGGGTGAAATGAATGAAGAAATTGATTTAGAAATGTTAAAATCTAACCAAAGAAACTTTTCTAAAGACATCGGCTTGTCTAAGGTGAAGTTATCGAAGAAAAGTTGCTAAAATGAAGTTGCCGAAACCAATATGACCGAACGTGTTCTTACCGAATGTGTTCTAGGCGAAAGTTAGCATTTTTCACTGAAAGTCAATATTTTGACCAAAGTCAAACGAAGTCAACATTTTTTACCGAAGTCAACATTTTTTACCTAAGTCAACATTTCTCACCAAAGTCAACACTTTTACCGAAGTCAACATTTTTACCGAATTTAACATTGTTGCCGATTTTCTTTAAAAATATATATATACTTGATTTTAAAGGATTATTTAATTGTATTAATCATTTGAGAGTTAGCGAAAGATAAGTAACTTAGTATTAATTATACAAGTGATGTTTGGATCAAAGAATGAGGTGAATTGTGTGGGAATTGATACAACGTTACTCGATTTGTTAACGTTCTTGTAGCCACATATAAGAATGTATCATTTACTCGCAAAAGATGATGAGTATGTCAGTGTTATTACTCGAGTATGTGAAATTAACGAAAGGTGCAAGGTGATATGTTTCGAAAGAGATTTATGTGATAAATGTTATGCACCGTATGTTGAAATTTAAAGTGAATGTTGATTTCGTAGTGAAAATGAGAATGATTATGTGATATTATCGATATCAGGTACATGATTGATATATGAGGATGATTATGTGATATTATCGATATCAGGTGCATGATTAATATGAGATAAATTATGAAATGAAATATGAAAAGTTATGTTCCGTCGTCCACGCGATCGTGGCGATGATGCCCCATTGAGAGGTGTGATGCCCCGTGGAGTGTTACGGGATGCCTCGGGAGTTTCGAGATGCCCCATTGAGAGGTGGGATGCCCCGTGGAGCGTTACGGGATGCCTCAGAAATTTTGAAATACTCCATTGAGAGGTGAGATGCACCATATCGGGTATTACGGGATGCCTCGGGAGTTTCGAGATACCCCATTGAGAGGTGGGATGCACCGTATCGGATATTACGGAATGCCTCGAGTGTTTCGAGATGCCCTATTGAGAGGTGGGATGCACCTTATCGGATACTATGAGATGCCCCGCGAATCGAGAAGTTTCGCGAATCGGAAAGTAAAGAAGAATTGAATATGATAATTGAGTACATGATGTACATTTATGATGCATGCCCATGATGAATAAAATGAATACTTTATATTTGATGCATGACCATGGTGCATGTCCACTGATGAATAAGAGATGGTATGTATATAGTATGACGTGGTGAGTCATTCGCATTTATTTAGTAGGCAATCTCAAGTAAGGTTGCTATTGATCTGCCATCGACATAAAAAGGTAAGATTTTCATGTGCTTGTCAGGCAAAGGAGTTAGAAATGTTTGATTGTATGTTGATTGTTCCAAGTTGAGTGGTGGATGGATTTCCTACCTTAGAATTAGAGATTTTATTTACTGGGCCTCGGCTCATTCCTTATTTTTTAAGATGTGTAGGATGGTTCTCTGGATTTTGAGTTGAATAGGGACGAGGTGATGAAGGAAGCTATCGACTCGTGAGTCAAATGATGGTTTGTATAGGCAGACTTTTGATGACGTAAGAGTATAGTGTGGGGATAGGACCATGATCTCTTCCCAGGACTATGTAAATTATATTAGTATTGATATGATGTTGTGAAATGGTAATACAGATACTTTTATGAGAAAGATGCACATGTATATTTTTGAGCTCGTGCGATTTTTATACGGAGTGATTGTGAAAGGTGAAAGAATTTTATAACGCTTCCGTATGCCAAGAATTTTAAAGTATTAATTATATGAGGAAAAAACACGTGTAGCGCTTAACGTTCTGGGGCGTCACACAATGACCTTGGAAGAAATTAAGTTCCTACCTAACGAGTAAGTTCGTGTTATTTCCACCCTCTTGTTGGCTCCGACACGTTCCTGTTATATTGAATTGACTACATTATCCCTTGCGGGTCCTACTCTTGATTTAAGATTATTTCTTATCTTTTTTCTTCATTTACTTTTGTTTCAATTTCACTAAAAGACAAAACTACCCACATCCCTTTCAAGCAATTGTTTTTTCAACCTAGCCGCTTATTCCACACCATTACATTTCAACATTTCCTCCATGTTTGTTTTCTTCTGAACTTATCCTCCATTGTTGTAATTTGAGCAAGCACTAATCATATATTGGAGTAAAGAAATATTAATTTTATTTGCAAATTGTTTATTATATTTCCCTAGATTATACTCACGATAGTGAATTTTTCTACTTCGATATTGTGGTTGATGTTTGCATTATACACAATTTACTCATTTTTATTGCATTGTTTTTTGTAGTGTGGTTATTATAGAATAAATGTATTAATTGATGATGAAATTGCGAATGGAGAACATTGATAAATCATGTCAACAAGTTCATTTGAAACATTATGAGGTAATTTTCTAACACAAGAGGTTCTTTTGAGTAGTCTGTGGACGCATTTTCTTGCACAAGGTTGTGTCGTTTGTATAAAAAAGTCAAAGAGAGACAAATATGTTCTTCTTGGTTGCGATAGAGGAGGTAATTATCATGATCAACATAAAATTTCTATTGCACGTCAAAGAAGAAAGAGCAGATTTCATTTGATCGACTGCCCTTTTGAAGTTTGTTGCTAAAAACATAATGACAGATCAAGGTAACTCAAAATATTTAATGCACCACACAAAACATAATTAAAATTTGACTATCAGATTCACCGAATAAAATGAAAGTTGAGTAGTAAAAAGTAAATAGACTACAACGTAATGACATTGGCAGATGGTTCTTTTCCCTTTTACTCGTGGATAGGTTATTTTTTGAATAATAGTTTCCTAGTACCAAAAGAAGAAAAAAAGAAATATGCAACTCATTAACACAATAATTAGCTCTCTTTTTTTCAAATTATTAGTTAGGTATCTACCTAATATGTTTTTTTTTTTGGGGGAAAAAGGTACACCAATTTTGTTTAAAATGGAGAATGAAAAGGAAAAAACCAAAAAAGAAGAAAAGAAAGGTGGGCAATAATCTTAAATCAGGCCAAATTCCATAAAAAAACCCCAAACTTTAGGTTCAGTCCCAAAAATACCCCGAACTTTTTTTTGTCTCGAAAAAAACCCCAAACTTTAGGTCAAGTTCCAAATCTACACCAAACTTTTTTGAAATTTTGTGATTTTTTTTTGGACAAAACAAAATCCGGGGTAGATTTGGGACTGGACTTAAAGTTTAGGGTTTTTTCTGAGACAAAAGAAAAGTTTGGGGCAGATTTAGGACTTGACCTTAAGTTTGGGGTTTTTTCCGAGACAAAAAAAAATTCGGGGTATTTTTGGGACTTGACATAAAGTTGGAGATTTTTTAGGGAATTCGGCCTCTTAAATCAAGAGCGAATCCCACATTTAACCTTAATAAATGTTGCTGGAGAGGAGCATGGATAGTTTCATCTCTATTAAATTCAAACAAAAGAAAAATAAGAAAAAATGTAAGAAATAATTGTAAGTCAAGAGTGGGATCCGTAATGGATAATGTAATTAATTCAATGTGAAAAGGGTGTCCAAAACTACTAAGGGAGTGAAAATAGCGCGGGCAATATTGTCTATTAGTTCCGCACTATAGATTAGTTTTCAATTCTTTAATTGAAATCGATGGCTCGCAATTCAACACGAATTTTAGGCCGAATAAGCTTTGGTGCTCTACAGTACAAAGCTCATGTGTCTGCTCCCAAACCCTCCAACAATGGCGGACACAATCTTTATGCTGGAAACGACATGAACAATGTTTGTCCAAGGAAGATGATGTGTGATGCCTCCTTTGAAGGAGAACAATGGGGTATCCTCGCACGACATGCGGTCTACCGATTGTCACCCACATCTCTAATCAAACCGTGCTTATTTTCACCTATTGGATCGTACTTATTCTTGTTGACTTCGTGGCATCGCGTGGGCAAGGGTGAGGCCGACCCTCACTGGCCATGACCTATGGCTATCGATCGGCCATCGGCAAAAAGAAAAGGGAATAATTAAAATTATTTAAAAACTATTAAAAACTATATAAAAAATGTCAATGTCAGCGTTAGTCGTGCTACGTGGGACGACCGGCATCCACGTCAGCAATTTTCAACCTAAATTAGCTTGATTGATTGAATTTGTACCAATGTAAAAATGTTTAAGATTAAATTGGCCCAATTGAAAAGTTTTTTTTATTAAATTAATAGGTTTAGAATTCTTTTGGTACTTTTCCCAAAGTCTTTTTGTTTGAAGGAAAAATATTTTTATCGTTTTCCAACTTCCCAGTATTTGGATGAGAAAAAACGTTTTCCATGAACAGAAAACAATAAGTTTAGATAACATATGGGCCAGAACCTACGTAGCTCCTAACCCTAATTGGAACTAAATATTTTTTTTGTTAAATAATTGTTTCGAGCAAATTAAATTTTCAACTTATAGCATCAAGGTAGTTGGTTTGAGGGCTAGTGTCGTTATGGGCATGCTATATCACGAGGGAGATTAATTACGCTACATGAGCGGATGCACGATAGGTCATTCGTATACATTAAAATGGGTGGGTTGGAATTGCGATGGCTTAAAAAGGGATGTTGATAGGT
>BCNH02000003.1:992964-1040367 GCA_001662345.2 Metrosideros polymorpha var. glaberrima | reverse complement strand
TGGGTAATTAAAAAAAAAAAAAGGGCGTTAGAAAATCAGTCGGTTACGGTGGCAGAATGGGATAACTTCGAACGAGAGAAAAATGGGGAAAATTAGAGAAAAAGGGAAGAAGAGATGAAATGAACGTGGACTGCCGTTTGTGTTTTTAAAAAAAATATACTTTACGTGCGCCATATAAATTCGGCCGCTCGGTCTTTTCTCTTTTCGTTCCACCTCCGTTCTTATCCTCTGCTTCGTCCTTCTTCGCTGTTGCGCAATTTCTTTTGCCCTTTCTTTCTTGCCTTACAAACTAGAGAGAGAGAGAGAGAGAGAGAGAGAGAGAAAGAGAAAGAGAGAGGGTGATCAGACATGGCAACTGCTTCACCATCTTGGATTGCCATACCTTCTTCGTTTCACACGCACTTATAAAGGAAAATCCCAAGAGAAATCGAAGAGCACGGACAGACCAGACCGACCCGTCTTTGTTCTTCTTTGTTTCGCAGGTGGGTGCTTCTAGTCCTCGTTCTTGAATCTTGATACATCACCCTCGATCCGTCTCCCCTTTTCCTCTCGCGTCCGGAGGAGTTATGATATCGAGATCTTGCTTGGACCTGTTGAGTTTGCTCTCGTTGGATGATTTCCGGGTCGTGAGCCGGATTCCTAGAGTCATGACCACCTCGGGGGTGATGGCGGATTTCGAGAGCGACCGGTCGCCGAGGTCGGAGCCGGACGACGCCGCCTCGTCGGCCTCGCCGGAGCGGCGGATCGTCGTCGCGAACCAGCTCCCGGTGCGTGCTCATCAGGACAAGCAGACTGGGAAGTGGAGGTTCGAGCGGGACCCGGACAGCCTGGTGTTGCAGCTCAAGGACGGGCTGAGGCCCGACGTCGAGGTCGTGTACATCGGGTCTCTGAAGGCTGACATTGACGTCGCCGATCAAGAAGAGGTCTCCCAGTTGCTGTTCGAGTCGTTCCGGTGCGTACCGACGTTCTTGCCTCTGGATGTGCAGAACAAGTTCTACCATGGCTTTTGCAAGCACTATCTCTGGCCTCTGTTTCACTACATGCTGCCCATGTCGCTGAGCCAAGGGGCTCGGTTCAGCCGCCTGCAGTGGCAGGCTTATTTGTCTGCCAACAAGGTCTTCGCCGACAAGATCATGGAAGTGATCAACCCAGAAGAGGATTATGTCTGGATACATGACTATCACCTCATGGTACTGCCTACTTTTCTGAGGAACAGGTTCCATAGGATCAAGGTTGGATTTTTCTTGCATAGCCCCTTCCCGTCTTCGGAGATTTACAGGACGATTCCGGTGCGCGACGAGATCCTGAAGGCCTTGTTGAACTGCGACTTGATCGGGTTCCACACGTTCGATTACGCCCGGCATTTCTTGACGTGCTGTAGTAGGATGCTGGGGCTCGATTACGAGTCGAAAAGAGGGTACATTGGGTTGGACTACTACGGTAGAACTGTGAGTATCAAGATTTTGCCAGTCGGGATTCATATGGGTCAGCTTCAATCTGTTTTGTCCATGGATTCAACAGCTCAGAGGGTTAAAGAACTGAAGGAGCAATACGAGGGGAAAATTATCATACTGGGCGTGGACGATTTGGACATGTTCAAAGGTATTAGCTTGAAATTCTTGGCGATGGGGCAACTCCTGGAGGTACAACCTGAATTGAGGGGCAAGGTGGTTCTGGTTCAGATCACCAATCCCGCGAGGAGCAGCGGAAAAGATGTGCAACAGGTTCAGATCGAGACTGACCACGTCGCCGACGTGATCAACAGAAAGTACGGTGGACCTGGGTACGAGCCCATTGTTTACATCAAGGGGCCGGTCACGACGGAAGAGAAGGCTGCTTATTATTCGATCGCCGAATGCGTTGTGGTGAATGCTGTTAGAGATGGCATGAATCTTGTGCCTTATGAGTACACCGTGTGCAGACAGGGCAGCCCTGCTTTGGACAAGGCGTTGGGGATCGATGAGAGCTCCGCCCCGAGAAACAGCACGATAATCGTGTCGGAGTTCATAGGATGCTCGCCGTCGCTGAGCGGGGCCATCCGCGTCAATCCGTGGGACATAGATTCCGTCGCCGACGCCATGAACTCAGCGATCACAATCTCCGACTCGGAAAAGCATCTGCGCCACGACAAGCATTACAAGTACATCAGCTCGCACGACGTCGAGTACTGGGCTCGGAGTTTCGACCAGGACCTCGAGAGGGCCTGTCGGGAGCATTACCGGAAGAGGTGCTGGGGAATCGGGTTCGGTCTGGGCTTTAGGGTCGTCGCTTTAGGGCCCAGCTTCAGGAAGCTCTCGGTGGATCACATCGCCCCTGCTTATCGAAACACAAACAACAGGCTGATTTTGCTGGACTATGATGGGACGCTGTTGCCAAAAGCTTCCATAGACAAAAGGCCCAGCAGTGACGTGATCTCGGTACTGAATCGCCTGTGCAGAGATCCGGAAAACGTTGTTTTCATCGTGAGTGGTAGAGGTAAGGATTCTCTAGGAGCGTGGTTTTCGCCATGTGAGGAGTTGGGTATTGCAGCAGAGCATGGTTATTTTAAAAGGTAATGCTTTGAATATTTGCCTAACTATTGGGTTAGAACTTAGATTGGAGGTGATTGATTTCGTTGCTTAAAACTGCTGTGCGGTTCCTTTGTTAGGTGGACTGGAGATTCAGAATGGGAAACATGCGGATTGACGATGGATTTCGAATGGAAAAAGATAGCTGAACCGATAATGGAGCAGTACACGGAGGCCACGGATGGCTCTTTCATAGAGACTAAGGAGAGTGCATTGGTTTGGCACCATCAAGATGCCGATCCCCAATTCGGATCGTTCCAGGCGAAGGAGCTTCTCAATCACCTGGAGAGCGTGCTAACGAACGAGCCGGTGGTCGTCAAGAGAGGTCAACATATTGTCGAAGTGAAACCGCAGGTATGATCCGTGCTAGCTTTAGGTGTTCGAATAAGAACTGGAATTTGCCAGCATACTTTCTGGCGAAAAGATGGTTGATATCTCTAACTACATGCAAAACTGGTTCATTCTCTGGAATTAGCAACATCTGTTGTGGATAGTAAAGACTCTTGGTGGTAGCGACATCAGTCCAATTTTGCATAGTTAATCTGCAGTTCGAATGATGACTTCTAGTTGAAAGACTTGCTCAACTACGTGGCTAACTTGCAGGGCGTAAACAAAGGCACAGTGGTTGATAATCTGATATCAACCATGCAGAGCAGAGGGAAGTTGCCCGACTTCTTGCTGTGCATCGGAGACGACCGCTCGGACGAGGATATGTTTGAGGCTATCGCGCGCTCGGTCTCGACTCCCTCCTTGACATCTACAGCGGAAGTTTTCGCATGTACCGTCGGGCAGAAGCCAAGCATGGCCAAGTACTATCTCGATGACACCAGCGAAGTAATCAAGTTGCTTCAGGGCCTTGCTGCCGCGGCGTCACAACCGAAACTTGGATGTTTCCAATCTTTATCAGAAGATACCCCTTCGACTTGAGGACAAAGGAAAGATAATGACGATACAAAGGGTAAAGAAGTTAGTAGCTGTGATTAAATTTTTTTAGGGGAGGGTGAGCATTTGTTTAGAAATAGTGGGAAAGCAAGAAAAGCCACCCTTGTACAGAAAGGGTACATAGTAGTCTCACAGTTTCATGTGTTGTAACCACACAGAAGTTTTACAAGAATTTACAAGGTGATTCATATTCTTTCATCAGCTTCTCTCACACCACTACTTTGTAGACTCCACTGTGGAAATGAAGAAAGCCAACATGGTTTCCAAGTTAGAATGCAAACAGGAAAGCAAAGGGAAAGTAAGGGGAGTTTATAGGCACACCTGCGTCTATTGTTCGAGCGATTTGTCCTCGGCCTATGCTGCCATTAGTCCCGTCTGCGAAGAAGACGGAAGAGTAGAGTTGGACTACTTCGGAAACAATCGCATAGCTTCTTCAACAGACTGAAGAGGTATGGTTTCAGCGAGACTTTTGCAAAGAATGATCCTTCAGTTTTCGTATAAAGATGTGCTCAGCCAATTGAGACATTCAAATAGAGGTTCCAAAAGTGCAAACTCACTGAATACATGGCCAAGTTGATAGAAGAGTGTCGTAAGAATGGCAGATCAAGAAGACAACTGCTTCCAAGCGAAAGAGAGAGAGAGCAGAACAGAGATGCTGCATTTTGGACGCAGCAGATCCCCCGGGCTATGATGATGACTGGATCGTCCAGTCCAATTTTGTTGATTCGGGGAATGAGCCTAACGTGACCACTTTCTTGGCCCAATCACTCCGGCCATTCCATGGATCTCCAGTCAACAATCCTAAGGCCCCCGTTTAGGTCCATCTTGGATTCGCTAGTCTTAGGTCGTGAATGACAATTTCTAGAAAGAAATTGATTTTTCTAGTTCTATTCCATAAATAAATTTCTGAGCAAAGAAATGCGTTTGATAATGACACAAAATTCCTATTCTCAAAACAAAAATTCGTTTGACAATAATATAAAAATTTTATTTTCCC
Source organism: Metrosideros polymorpha var. glaberrima (assembly GCA_001662345.2). Lineage (NCBI taxonomy): Eukaryota > Viridiplantae > Streptophyta > Magnoliopsida > Myrtales > Myrtaceae > Metrosideros > Metrosideros polymorpha. The sequence goes on along the minus strand of BCNH02000003.1, from coordinate 1,035,861 downwards.
GATTGTGCTAGACGGCGATTAGCGAACAGTGGCAGCGATTGGTGGCTATCAATGGGCGACGAATGGCTGGTGGCGAGTGGCAGGCGATGAGGGCGGCGACCGGTGGTGGTGACGATCGGCGGGCAGTAGACAGCGATCTGTGGTGGTCAGCAGGCAATGAGGGTGGCGGACGACCGATGGCGATCGATGGGTGGGCGGCAGGGAATCGGGAGAGAAAGGAGAGCAAGTTGTGAAGAAAGAAGAGGAGAGAAAATTTCTGACTTCTGTTCCAAAAATCAAGAGTAAAAAATTTTAATTTCTGATTTTTGGAACATAAATTTGTTTCGAAAATAAAAAGATGAAATTGCGTTACGAAACGAATTTTTGCTCCAAACTTGTTCTAGAAATTTATTCATGCACAGCCTTAGTTACAGGCCATGATTTATTAGGTAACTAACCCATTTAAGATCCATTAAGTAGCATATTTATGACCCACTTAAGCTTGTTTTTAAAACTTAAAACAAAACTATTAAAACATGGGTTGTAGGCCCATTTTGCCACCTCTAATTACATCCCATGGCCTGTTGCATGTTGTTGGACCTAACAAAGAAATGTGGCCTAAAAAACCAGAACCCATGGGCGAGATTCCTGGCCACATCCAAAGGCCGCGTGCACAAGCGATGGACGAGTCCCTTTCGATCAAGTACTCATCGTGGGCGTTGGGAAGTATCTCAGGTTGGCCTACCACAACACATCCAAAAAACTTTAGCAATAAATTGGACGGTCCATGCGATCCTGAAACCGTCCAAGCTTGCGAGCCACATTCATTGAAACAGAAGGAGAGAAGGGTGTGTAAAGAGTGGTGGTGTTGTCTTGTGTACAAGTTGGGCAATGCCGGGTCTTGGCGTGCATGCATCTGCACCTCTTCTTTTTGGACCATTAATGTCTTTCCTTTGGCTTTGATCTTTCCCTATTCATGTCGGCATCTTTCGGTCGCTGGGACACGTGAGAGTACGTGGGCATTCCATCGAGAATATCCGTGAAGGAAAGGCTACTTTTGATGACCACGTTAGGTCTTTCTAGGAGCATTGCGGGGCAATGGTTCTTGGCTTGCACCAATGAGAACCCCCTCCATTTTTTGTTCCTATGATATCACGGATGCAGGTTTCTATGTTCCTTTCTTTCTTTCTTTCTTCGTTTTTTTTGTGCATTTTTAATCACTATTGTAAACAACGAATTTGACCTCATGTGCCCTCTTATTATTGGCCAAGATGCCCCAACAGAAGGGTGTTTCTATCTACAGAGGTCTCTGGTGCCTGTTCAGTAACCTGGCGAACTATCTAGATGCGTTTATTATTTTAACATGTTGATGCCCGCACACCATGCATCCTCAATTCCTCCCAGACTTTTTTTCCCGGAAGGTGAGAATACAAATGAACACTTACGGGGTCTCTCACCCCTAAGGGAATACCTCCCTTAGTTCATCCTTGAACTTTTTAACTACCTGCTTGGGTCCAATGTTACTTTCTTTCTTCTTCCTTTTTTTTGGGGGGTGCATTTTTAATCACTTATATAAACATCGAATTAGACCTCATGTGCCCTCTTATCATTGGCCAAGATGCCCTAACCATGCTTTGAGTTAATAATCTAAACCGATTTTGAAAAGGGAGATGGAGTTGTAAAGTTGGTGCAGTTGACTAGGGTTTTAGATGATTTTCAGCTTAGGAATCAGAAGTTAGCTATTTGAATCTCATCAATCTCGTGTAAACTGCTCTATATCGAAAGCTCGAACTTAGTCAAATCATGAGATTTGTAGAGCGATTCACAAGCTTTCAAGCGGTCGAAACGATTATTGGAAGAAGAAGAAGAAGGAAGAGATGGGAGCAAGGAAGTTGTTTGAATTGACAAGCTAATTAATTAATTTTAAAGGAGGGTCGAAAGGGAAGGGCCAACAGGTGAGCGTGGCACTGGAAAGCCGTGAATATCTACAGTGTAGGCATGTTCTGCTTTGTCATGTACTTGCTTCAAATGAGTTTTATTGGCGTACACTTCACGTTTCATATCTACTACGACGCTTATCAATCTGTCCGACTCTATATTATTTAAAATGCCTGTCACGTTGTGCATGGAAAGAGCCACAATTAAGTAAGATGATTGGAAAATTTTCACCAACTGTTCCCACATCCTAATGTTCACTTGAAAATCAGATTGCTTGCCTTTTACTCTTTCAACCCGCAAGACATTCTGCATATGTGAGTAGTCTATTCCTATCTCCTATCTCCTATCTCTAAGACAACCCTTAGGCTTTGGTGATTGAGGTTGGTCCGACTGAGTTTAACTTCTTGGTGAGTAGCCGATGCTAATATAAAACAAACCGGACTGAACTATTTTCCGAATGACAAAGGATATCTAAGCTTATTTTCGACCAACGGATGCTATGGCTTCTCGCTGACCGCCCCCATGCACGTGAATCTGGAGTGAGGCTCCATCTACATAGAGCAAGCTTAATGCTCTCAGTCAAGATACGCTGTGATTTAACTACGTGATTCACTGCATCAATATCAAGCATGTGCTATAATTATAGTCTGTAGCAAAGATACCACCTTTTTCATGCGAGTTTTTGGATCCATTTAAACTCGCTTCATGGACCTGAGCAAGTCTGTAAACTATTTTTTCCAAGGTCTCATTTGGACCTCAGGTTCCTTATGACATAAAGCAAATTAGAGGGTATTGCCAGGGACAGGGTATGGAAAAGATACTGCTCCAATGGGGAGATTTGGGCGTGCGGGCATCGGTACGTTAAATTAAGAAATGCATCCGTGGAGCCCGTCTGGTTACAGGATTAGCCGCGGAGTCCTCAAGTTATAGCTTGCTACCTTTTCTATTAACCGACACCGAGGAGCCACAAGAGCCCCTTGGGCCAACTTCATTCCTTCACATCTCTTAAACATAAAAAAGAAAAGGTTGTGTAAACTCACTGGGAAGTGGTTGTAGGTGAGAGTAACTGCAGAACATGGATTGTGCTTAGCTGAACACAATTTGGACAAGTATGGTTTAGCCATGTTCGTAGAAAATTGCAAGAAGAATAAATATAGGAAGTAGGTGAAAAGCTGATTAGGTAATGTGGAGTTTTCTTGCTGTTGTTTTGCATTTTGAGAGGCCAAATTTGAACATCCAAAACATTAAATTTAATATTTCCAGCCGTCTTCAGAAATATCTCCTAGCCGGGTTGAAGAAAATATATATAAATTCGATATTAGCTGGCTTAAACTAATGATCGTTTATTATCTAAATTTACAGATTTCACGAGAAAAGTTACGCATCAAGTAATAGAATATTTTCTTCATTAGCTACTTAATAAATATTTCGGAGCATTTAATACCAAAATTTGTTGTACAATTAAATATTTCATACAATTCAAGAAAAAAACCCATTCGTTACTACTCTTAGCAAAAATACAATAAAAAAAATTCATGTTCAATGTCTACCCAACAACAATCATCTTTATATCATGTAATTTTTAGTATTTTGCGTTCAGGGTTTAATCCTTTGGAACGTCTTTTATGTTGGGGCCAGATAATTTTTTTTTTTATCATCTTATGTTATTTTTTAGGGAAAATTACCAAAAAAAATTCCTAAACTAATTGCACACGTGCCAATTCACTCATAAACCTTTCATTTTGGCCATTTTTGTCATGAACCTTTTAATAATTAGCTAATGTAGCCCATCTAGCCAATTTTGACTGAAAATTTATCGATTTTCCTACGTGGCACGGGTGACGTTGATGCGAATTTTTTCTTTTCATTTTTTTAATGTTAAATTGTTAAGAGCCGGTTGTGGCGACGGCCACTAGCCAAGGCTCAGCAACCCCTGTCGGCCACAGCCCCCTATTGGCCCTCAACAAAAAAAAAATATAAAAAGGGAGAAAAATGATTTTAAAAAAAATCAAAATTTTTCCATGTTGCTGTCATTCATGCCACGGAGGACGTCCAGGAGTCCACATCATCAATTTTCCAAAATTGGTCGGATAAGGGAAATATTAGCAAATTGTTAAAATGTTTAGGATTGAATTGGCTAAATTGGCACAAATACAATATGTTTATGATTTTTTTTTTCGTTATATCTCCTATTTTTTTATGGGCACAGAGAGAGATTCGAACGGGGAAAGACGTGTTGGGACACCATGGATTTGTCTCATATCACGATGCGAATTTACGCAAATCTCCTTAGTGGCCAAGAAACCGAAAAAACGTAAAGACACTTTTTAGACACGCAATAGATAATTCGACCTTTCTCCTTCTAATTAGTAATATAATAGAAGAGTGTTTGATCGTGATAGTGAAATAGCCTGAAATCACATATTAAAATGTCGACCATATCGCGTAACCCTTTTCATAAGATATATGGATTGGATCGCGCACGTATAGAAAATGACGAGATGAGCAGAGTCGAGATCGGGACTAGAAGTCACGATCGCCTTCAAAAACAAAGAGAGAGAGTTCATTGTTTAAGGGTCGGGAGATGATGAAAAGGAGTGGTTGAGGGGGTCCAGTTCATTTGGACGATACAACACATCGACGTTGCGATTTCATATGATATGGACATACGCAACTCCCTTTGATTTAGCCCCCGACGCGCATGCAATCGCGAAATATTGCACGGTCTTTTCAAATTTTGTTTTGGCTTTTTCTGGAATTGCGTTTTCTAGAGATCTCACGCGGCTTTTCACCAGTCTTTGACTGAATCCGCAAGCCAAATTTCTATCTTCTTTTTGTTTAGTTTCAACACGGTTTTGGCCAGAGCCTTTTTGACCTAATGCTGAGTGCCATGCGGGTGTGCATGAAGTAAGCTCAATAGTACGTGGAAGTATGTATGATTCTATATATATAAATATATAGAAGAGTCTATCCAGGACAAAAAGCTTAAATACATCTGCTCTTCTCTCCTCGAGAAAAGTATAAAATTATAAACCTATTACATTGATACCAATTCAGTTTTAAACTTTTTAATTAAATCAATTTAATCCTAAACCTTTTTCACATTGGTACCAATTGAGTCAATCTAGCCAATTTAGGTCGAAAATTGCTGACGTAAAAGCCGACCGTCCGACATGACACGATTGGTGCTAACTTGGACATTTTTATATTTTTTCCTTCCTTTCTTTTTTTTCAATGGTCGGCGAGGGCTAGTCTCGCCTGAGCAAGGGTCCGGCGATGATTATCATATTAGATCTCCCTGCGATGATTATCATACCAGGCCATCTTTTTTGGAAGTTCTGATCTCCCAAAAAAGCTCTCATAGCTTGCAACAAGGGCGTTGCTGGAATTGGGTAGAGGGAACCTCCAACTTTCAGTTTCTCTCATATCCATGTGGGTTGGAAAGTGGGGGCTTTGTGGCATTGAAGTGAAGTGCGAGGGATGCAGAAGGGTTGATACAATTGGTTCATGAGAGTGGCATTAGAGTGTTTGTGCTAGGATTTCGAGATGTGATAATTATTAATTTAGAGGGTTTCAAAGGCGAGGTTAGCCTCTCATGCACAAATTGGTCGGGAGCTGATGCTTTTCCTTATGAGGTCACGGCAGGCCTAAACTAGTTGTTGTGTTGAAATGATATGTATATCTCACTCGATGGTCTGGATGCCTAAGCTAAATTGGACGTGGTACAGTCAATTATGAGGATGCGATTTGTGATATCGTTCTTGGTAACGATTTGTAGAGAAGGCTGGCTTGGTGTCTCGGCTCACTAGGTACTACACAGGCTCGTCCTTGGCTAGGAAACTTTGGCCCGTCACAAATCATATCAAAGCAAGTTTCCTAAAGAATATGGGCAAATGGTAAGAAGAGATTTGTCGCCAAGTTTCCAACGAGAAAACAAACTAGTTGGTTTGCTGAGATCAAGAGAAGCCTAGGAGGCAAAAGAAGGTGCTACCAAGGGAGTGTAGTTGGCTTGGGATGCCACACTTATCAAGGAGAGCACAAGTAACTGGAGATTTACGAACAGTTTTGATTGGGGGAAGCAACCAATGGAGTGGAGTGGCTTGTATTGTTGGGCCAACATTTTCCATTCATGTAAGTCCCGTGGGAGTGGCGGTAAGCGACAAAACAAGCGAAACAAAGTGCTTAGTAGGCATATGAAAGTGATGCCAAAAGAGCGTGGTTGGCTTGGAATGCCACACTTGTCCAAGAAAGCATAGGTGACTGGAGATTCACGAACAACTTTGATTGGAGGAGCAAACTTGTGTTGGGTGGTTTTAGGAATCTTTCACCTTAAAAGCTTACTTAAAGGATAAGATTTTCCCTTATACTTATAAACTGACTGTCAACCCATTTTACAATTGATGTGGGATAACTACAATAATCTCCCCTTTACACATCGAGCTCTGAATTAGAGCAACAACCTGTATCTGCGATTGACTGTTGCGTCCATGTTTGTTGGCAACCTGGGCTCTTATACTAGTATTGGGTAGTCTTGGACCTCTTTTACCTTAAAAACTAACTCAAAGGGTGAGGATTTTCCTCATTCTTATAAATTGACCACCAGCCCCTTCCACAACAGATATAGGATAACCCCAATACGCCGGCCATGGTTTGGCATAGGCCATGGAAGAAAAAGAAAGAAAAAAAGGGAAAAAAAGAAAGAAAAATTCAAAAAAATTATTAAAATTATTTTTTGTCTAAAATAATCTCAAACTTTAGGTTTAGTCCAAATTTCCCCCGCCCTTTTCTGTCTAAAAAAAACCTCATTGCTTTGCTAATTTGGATTTGTTATCTACATAGAAGTGCTATGTCAAGTTAGGACCAAATCATGAGGGTAGATTTGAGAATAGATTTAATTTTGGTAATATTTTTAAACAAAAAAAAATTTGGGGGAGACAAAAGAGAAGTTTGAGATAGATTAGGGACTGGACTTAAAATTGGTGGTTTTTTTGGGAATTAGACCTATCAATGTTTGGTGTCGGATTTTGGTGTTGTCAATCTTATATTTTGATAAATGAGGTCTTTTGATGGAAGAAAAAAAAAAGAATATGACCACTTCGTTCAATGTTGAGCTGGTTTCTTTTTTACTATATAAACCAAAATCATTTTCTATAGTCTATTTGAGATGACTTTTACTTTTGACCTTTTCTTTTCTTTTCCAAATCTTGCGGTACACGCATTTTGACATATTTTATACTTAAATAATTGAAATTCTCACGATATATTCTGATGTAATTATTCATAAATTATAAATTTTGGCCGGAAAGTGAAAGAATTGCTTTTGACTTTTCACAAGTTGGAACAACAACCCTAACTCTTTGCTCTTTCGTCCTCTATCACCTAATTCTTCGCTCTTGATTGATTCTTTCACCTTGTGTCGCTGTGAATCACACCTGGGATTTTGATATAAACGGAGAAAGAAATGAAATTGTAGTGATTGGCCTTTTGAAAACTAGATCGAAAGATTAAAGAACACGTAAGTGACTCCATCACATTACCAATTTCATTTCAACTAAAGGAAGACAAATCGTGCTGATAAAGTTGGTATCTTGAAATTGATACATCTATGCACAGTACCATCGAAAGCTACTTCTAGGCGTGACATGAAGATGTGATAATGTGAATGCCTGAACCTTTTACAAGCAAAAAGGGATTCCATGACAAAGCAAGAGTGCTTTTCGTTTGGAAAAATCTAATACACGTAAAGGTAAAAAGTTTAGGAGAGAATAACTTAATCAGACGCGTTGGCAAGTCTTTTCATTGGTGTTTCGTGACCATAACTTTGTCTCTGGCAACGACAACTATGTCAAGCTAAGTGCGGTTAAGTACAATCATTAGCCACGACACTTGGCTTTTTCTATGAAGAATCCAACAAGATAAGGTCTACTTTTTCTCCTTGGTCTAATATGACCAAACAAGAACGACACATAGGGTTGTTTCATGCAGCCTGCGAAAAGTAGCCATAAAGGGCTTTTAGAAAGCTTTTTTAATCAGTCTTATATTTTAATTAATTAAGTTAATGCGGTCGATGAGCTGCGCAGAGAGAGAGAGAGAGAGAGAGAGAGAGAGAGGGGAGTGGTTGGAGTTTTTGTTCTCATTCCAGAAAAGCAAAGGTATGGCGTGAGGAAGCATCATAGCACAAAGTTTAAAAAGGCAGTGTGAGTTGGAGGAGAAGAACGGCATCTTCTCTCTCTTGCTTTTTGGGTTTGGTTGGAAACCCTAACTTTTCTGAGCTCAGGCAAAAGCAAGTGGAGCTTTCTTCTCGATCAAGAACATAACGTTGATGATATCTTGCATGGCCTTATCTCTCTAACTTGATGATTTGGATCTCTACGTGTTGGCCTGTTCTTGTTTGCACAGTTGCGTTTGATCGGAGAGGCACCTTCCAAACTTTATGCAAATGATCATATACTATAATATCATTACTTCTTTTATCCAAAATCGAGATCATCTCCTGAGAAAAGTTTTCCTTGACTAGGGTTCGCCATCTTTATCTATATTGTCAAATCTTCAATTATGTAATAGGGATAGGATCTAAGAACAAAGACTGTTAATACTTATAAGTCAGCTACAGCGAGCTTAGTAGGAAAAGATAGAGCATATCTCCATCCTCGATGATACTCACTAGGCCTCTCACAAGAAAAGAATCATTGCTTGACATGTGGTGTGTAGACATATATGATGCTAACTACTAGCTAGTTAATCATGGTTGTTGAAAATGTGGCACCTCTTGAGAATAAACGTAACAGTAACAGGAAGTAAATGCATAAAAGTCAAGATCTAAGATGGTCGTTAGTCTTCTAGGAAGAATCCCTAAGACGGACATAGCTTCTGTCCGATGATTTATTTGGTAAGTTAAGAAACTTACCTTACTTTCAAGATCGCAATGGATCTCGTAAAAAGAATTCAAAGATTATCTATGGACGCGTCATCGATGTAAATTCTCAAAAGGTATTTCTAAAATGTGAATACATTGAAGATAAGGATATAGTGCACAATTGCAATCTTGATGATTATCAGATAAAGCATTCTCCGGCTACGGATTCTTCATCTCTCAGGATTGATTTCCCTCAGATGCAAATGCCAGGATAATCGATATGAAAAGTACAAAGCTGCAAAACTTGTATAGTAGTGAGCCAGCATTTGAACAACCATGCTTTTACAGAGAAGTTAGGTTGTTATTGCTCTTCGTCTTCGAGTTTTATGTAACTTTGGGATGATTATCTGCCTTTTAACTTGTGAAAGTGCTAGTTATACCCGACAAGCTATATGCTCAGCAACAGTCCACCTAATTTTAGCAAGTCCAAGGATGTCTTTCTTGTTTTCCCCCGATAGCAGTCGAATGAAGTTCTTGCTCACTAATCAAAGACGGAATACTTGTATTGTGATGGATCGTGCTTCCTTTATGTCCTCGCTTGTCTTTTCTTGTTTGTTTGATCTCGTCTTTCAATTCCATGTGCAAGATAAATTCATAACTGGCGCGTAATTCTATATGTTCTCTTTTGCGACTTCATGTGCTAAGGAAAATAAACGAGTTATATCATCCTTCATCTCAGCTTATGCATGTTAGAGGGGTATCAACTTTCAACTCTGAAGCGGCACTGGTTTTTATCTCACAAGTAATAGTGGTTTTTATCTCACAAGTAATAGTCTCCCTTTACTTAATAACATAAACTTTTCGATTAAACATTTTAACTTTAACCGATAAAGTAACCTTGGGGGCTATGCCAACCGCTCAATAGCATAATTTTTTGAATTAAAAGTTTTAACGCTTACTCAATGCACATGGATGCGGCAATTTACATGAAATTGGTCAAGCAAAATGTTCATATATATGTCGTGTTATAAAAGAAGGTACGGAGAAGAAAAGAAGGTGCGGAGAAGAAAAGGAGCTGAGCAACCTCACAGAGCGATTGCAATTGGGAATGCAATTTGCAAAGGGACCTTGAACTTGAAGTGAAGTGACAAGGTGGGGATGAGACAGATGACTGGGAGCAGAACTGTAAATGCAGACACATGCAAAGATCCAAAATCAAATAATAACTCTCGATCCAAATGGCATTAACGAGAGCGACCATTTTTGTCCCTTTCAGCGAGAGTCAATGCCCTAGTTCTTGTCGACACTTCATGTGGGGAAACCATTATGTTGGAAGCAAACCCACTTGAGAACTCGGATTGAGACTTGGGGATTCAATGCTAAGGAGATGAATGTTTGGTATGTTTTTTTGAAATCAAGTGACTACTAAGGCAGAGTTGTAGAAGAATTCTTGAACTGCTACTCATGGCAAATTTTGGCAAGAATGGTTATAATAAGAGTAAAATTGCTACCGAGAGCCACCACGTCGAGGATTCAGTTCATAAAATTGGATTTTGTTCGACATTTCTCTTAAAAAATGGTGGCATTCTGATTCTTGACTTTTGTAAAGACCACAAGGATTGACATGACGTGATCCAAAATTTTATGAGTTTATCTGAAACTTAAAATTCCTTGCTCACCCAAAATCAATTATATTATCACGAGTGGTGTTCACGAACTTCGTATGTTCTGTCCATTATATTTTAGTAAAATCCTTGCATATGCATCAAGTGTAAGATGGGCGAGGATGTCGTGTTAATAGATCGTACCTAAAAATCTCTTAAAAAGAAGGTACTTATAAAGGGGATGGAGTGTTTAGGCACACACGCTTAAGTAGCAAGTCCTAATTATAGCATCTCACTGCTGTTTTGTCGGTATAACATGATTATAGAAAACCTTCGTTTTGCTTCAATTCCCAATGGCCGCCCATTGTGACTTGGTGCGCAAGTGATTCGGTGCCTAATTTCCATCATAATACCATCTCTCTCTTGCTTCGATTGCAAGTGAGATTGGGTGGGATGGATATCATGGAAGAAGATTTGGCTTGTTGTAGTGCATATTTCCAAGGTTTGGCTTATTATATTGCAAACCTCATGCGTGGTGATACCCTCACCATAAGCTCAATTAGGAACCGGTTGAAATCATGTGGCCTAAAAGATGCACTCCTCTTCTCTTTCTCTTTCTTTTGTTGTTGTCTCCCTATGTACAATCTTATCATGTTCTTGCAGAAGAATCGAGGGTCCCAAACAATTCGAAAAAATTAATATACCAACGATATTTTCCCGCAAAGAGGGAGAATCAAGATGTTGCTAGTTGTCAACAAGATCTGTCTAATTAAAATATACATGTTGTGTGTGGGTGTGTGGACAGATTATACCAGAAGGAGAAGATTGCAAAGATCCCGAGACAGAATGAGTTTCCACGTTGGCGCGCGGACAGATTTGCCCGTGCAAAGATCGGATTGCTTCTTACATGCAAACCCGTTTGCGACGCTCGTGCCCTAACACATGTGCACCTTCATGATGCCACACAGCAGCACACGAAGCGAAGGGAAAGGCCAACTCGACGATGTTTGATTAGAGTTCGTGGGTCGCTTTGGCATATTTTGGACCGTTTGATCTCCCAAGACCGTCGTGCATGGTCGTGACCCTATTAAGAAAACAGTGTCCAGCTATGGACGAAATCAAACGTCAAATGTTACTACCAAGTTTCTCACGCGACTATATAGTTTGGTCAGCCAAAAAGATTTGGCCCCCGTCGCGACTCAACGACCGTTTTGTCATTTTCCGTCTCAAAATTCAACGAAAGACTTCCCCTTTCTCAGCCATTCATTAGCTATTTCCTCGGGCGAATTGGGTTAAAGAAAACAATTTGAGAAGAAAAGGAGCCGGTTTCGCCACACGTTGGAGTCGGTAAATCGATCCAGCGTGTCCACAGACAAAAAATATAAAAAGAAAGTAGCGAACGATTCACCAGATCATGCGAACGAAGAGGGCCGATTCAGTTCATCTTGACGAGAGAGTTCTCACGAGGACCGACCCACGTGGTTGCCTCTTCGAATTAGTGTCTTAACAAGGAGAACAGCCGGAGAGAAGGACAAAGTTACAAGAGGGAAGGGGGGGCTTCGTTTCAAGAACTTGATCGCGACATTTCAAGAAGAACCGCCGCACACATCTTCTTATTACAGGACAAAATCGACTTTAACTCAAAGGTCTTCGTGCCAAAAAGGAAAACATTAGTTGAAATTACCTACTCATTTGGAGTACCAACCCACTCAATGCACGCCTCATTCACAGTCAAATTTGTCTTCACCAACCAAAGAAAAGGTCAAACATACAAGAACCCCATGCTCGTAACTTGGTAAGTCAAAGATCATACCCATAGATGTAATCATGACATTATACAAGGGGGGAGAAAAGAGAGAGAGAGTTGTCACATTTCCACACCCACATGAACAAACAAGGGGACTAAAAAGAGGAAAAGAATGCTCATCTTATTGATCATCGTCGGTAAAATTAATTAAATAGACATATATCTATGGTAAAGACCCTATTATATCTGGTGCAATTTTAATAAAACAATACAAAAAGGCGAGACATTGAAGGGCATCTTTAGAAAGGGTGCTCGACTTTAATCTAATTAATCAATGTCTCAACCTCAATACTAACCGTTTTTTTCCCTCTTTTCAACTTTCTACCGTCTTGACTCGCCCACCGCAGCCCAAGACGGTTTTGACCCTATTTACATCTCTCCCTCCGAAACATAGGAAGAACACTACCGACCGTGCCCCTCCACCACCACCTTGATGCTACTAGGCAGCCATTCCCCCTCTCTCGGGCTATCGGACTCGCCGTCGGACTCGAGCCGGATGAGCATGGATTCATTGGGTGTCATGCCGACCGTGGCGGGCAACCGCACCCTGAGCTGGTGGAAGAACGGGATCAGCACATTTTCAGTCCACTCCTCCAATCCGGTCTGGCCCAACCAAACACCCCCTAGAATCTTCTGGATGGCCTCCTCTTGCACTTCGATGGAGACTCGGTCGCCGACGATGGTCGAGAACGTCTCTCTGATGGAGTTCGTGGTTTCCTGTACGACAGGATCGAAATCCACAGGGCTGAAGACGATGGAGTCGTCGACATGATTGAGCAGCTCCTTGTACACTAGCGAAGCTGTGGATGATCGTCTATTGTCGAGGCCATGGTCGACATCATGATCAACCGTGAGATCGCTCGAATTGTGAGACCCATCAGCCCGATCATCATCCACGTCTGCGGCTTCATTCAGGTCAAACCCCATTCCGAGACTGTTGTCCTTCCTGGGCTTTGTGAGCCTGTCCTGCTCCCGTAACCAGCTAGCCCGGCGCTTTGCAGACTTCTCGCAAAGGGAAAGCCTCAACTGCCAACCACTTCTGGCCAACCTAAAAAGCTTTTCTTCACCCAGGGAAATACCATCCGATGACAACTTCTGATTATCCGGCAACCAATGCAGAGTAAGTATGATGGTGACATTCCCGAGACTGATTTCCCTGCCATGAGAATCGGCAATCCTGCCTGTCTCCATTGCTCGCTTGATGCTCCCGCGAACTAGAACATCTGCTTCATCAATGTCCTCGAGCAAGACTACCAAGAATGGGTTCCTCCTAACCGCCTCAGCTATCCGATCCAGCACCGTCTTACCACGGAAACTCATAGGGGAATCCCCACCACCACGTCGCGATCCAAAAGAAATTACCGTCGGACTAGCGCCACAGACTTGGTCCGAAAGAGCCGATGCCATCTTCCTCTTGCCGACCCAATCGGGACCGATAAATAGCAACCATGTGTCACCCTTAGATCCAGGTCCACGCCGTTTGCTGTTACCGAGCTTGCACTGGGTCGTGACAGTGGCTAAGGCAGATGAGGCCTCGCGCTGCCACCAAACTTTCGCCAGTAGACCTTTAAGGAGCTTCTTGTATGAGTCTGTATCTGATTTGCTCAGAAGCTTCTCAATGTTCTCAGTGATCTTCTTCTGGGGTTCAGCACACGTGACACCCAAAAAGTCCCTCAATTGGTCTCCATTGGATGTCTTGAAGGTGGTTTCAGCAACTTTGGCTGGCCCAAGAGCCAAGTCTGTCCCGACGGGACTTCTTGGTGGGCTAGCCACTGACTCGGGTGGTTGGCTAGCGGGCATGCTGGAATTCAACTGCAGGGCTTCCCTGAGGCTTTTGTTAAGTTGTAATTTGGGTTGGAACGGCTGGCGCAACAGTGGGTTAGGATTGCACAATCCTGGGATCAACCGAGGCACAGAACTAATCTTCTCGGAGCCGACATTTTGTTGATGGAATTGAGGATGAGAATGCAGACACGTGTCTTTCCATTTCCTTTGTATCTCTTGGCTTCTCTGCTTTTGTAGGATTCCTTGGTCTTTCGTCTGCAAATGAAACAGAGCAAAATTAAACATTCGTAAGCAAACAATTTCACATTACACTCTTCGCAACACATTCGTATCCCCATTCACACGCAAAATTACCCGAAACTTATTCTGACTCTCATGGACTTTTGCATTTTGCAACCACTGCGGAAGTGGCGATCGACCTGATTCTGATTCAGCTTCAGGACTGGGCTTCTCAAGTTCTGTGGCTGCAGCTCTTGCAATTTCTTGTTCACATTTCTGGGTGCACTCTGGGCAGAAGCCCATTCTTCGAGCAGGATCCAAATTCTCAGAGAGACGTCTCGGAGGCGCAGAAATGGTGGTGGGAAGATTCTTCAGCGGCGACAAAGAGTCAACCGAACTGCCTAGTATTCCATTCATTCCCAACCTAGAAATCAAAGAAAGAAATTTAAGCATCCACATCTATCCAGTATCTGAAAAGGGCTTAATATCACCAACTCATCCTCATATCTCCAAAAACTAGATAATAATTCCTTCACTTGAAACTCCTTTTGACTATTAAACCAACTCATCCTCATATCACCAAAATGGTTATCCAAACTAGACAATTCCTTCGCTTACTCCCCAACAACAACATACAGGATCGAAGAAATTTAGACTCCAAGGGCAGGTAACTTTCGGGTGTCTGATTTTCTGCAGTCAACGAAATGCTCGAAAACAGAACAAGAGTTCAGTTTGCATCAAACTTTCTTAGAGACCGGAAGCATTGAATTTAGGAGAGTTACTTCAGACAACACTCGCCATCGAAACTGAATCAGAACGACCCCGCAACAAGGTTACTTTTCTGATTATTGATATATAAGTAGAAACAGATTCTTGGGAACTAGACATTAAATGCAAAATGCAAAGATGAAAACTAATCATACCTTGGGAATAATCCTCCAGGAAGAGGTGCTCTGGCTGTAATAGGCAGTGCTTGCAAATCCCAGTCGGTTTCCATTGAAGGATGATAAACCTGACACCTCAAGTATGTCTCACAAGTAGCAGTCCCAATCAACCACAACCTACAACTACTCTCCTCAAACCTTGCCAACAACTTCCCCATCTCCGCCACCGTGATCCGCCCCTTATCGGAGACCAACTGCTGCTGTGGCTGAAGTGCGCCTGAACCGTAGACGGCCACTGGCTGCTCCACCAGCCACTTCAAATCGCCCAAATCAAGAACCAAACCACCAACTCCCGAGTTCCCCATCTTGGTCTCCAAGACATCACCCAGTTCTCGAAATTTCGTGGGTATGTTTGCCTCGTCCGACCCGATTTCCTTATCCATCGGGACAACCTGAATATTCTTGAGAAGCCCATCACCCAATTCTTTGTTCTCGATCCTCTTAAGCAATTCTTTGACCACGGCCACCGGCTCCGAATCACCGACCAATACTGGGTTCCTCTTCTTGGGCTTCAACAAGATATCGACCACTCTTTTGACCTCCTCCCCTCTCTGTTGGGTCGAATTCCCAAGTTGTTGTTGCTGCTGCTGCTGCTGGAGTCGCGGATTCAAGTACAAATTCCTTGGGGGAGCGACAGCGGGTACGGCAGGCGATCGGAAACCCAATCCAATAGGGGCTGAATTGGTGTTGGCAGCGGCCGGGGCGGCCGAATTCAGGGACTGCTCAATTGTGGCCTTGACTGCAGGGCTGGAGAAGCTAGCTTCCCGCATGACCCGGCTCACGCTCGGGTCGTCGAGAATCGATATGATCAGCTGCTCAAGCTCGACCTTGACAGCGAGCAGCGGTTGCTGCTGCTGCTCGGGGCAGCCGCGGCGCTGGTGCGCCTGCGCCCGCTTGAGGGCGGCCATGAGGGCGTTCGAGATCGGAGGCTCGAGCCCCGGGCTCGCACCCTGCGCGGTCGGGAGCCGCTCGAGCGCGACGCGGAAGCAGAGCTCGAGGGCACGGCACTGGAGCGGGTGGGAGGAATTGGGGTGCGACTTGATGCAGGCCTGCCGGAGGAATCCGGAGGGGGAGGCCAGGAGGGTGGAAGCGACATGGAGCGGCGTGGTTTGGCTGTGGTTCCGGCGACCCGCCTCGGCTATAGAGTGGCTCAACACGTTCGCCGCCTCTGGCGTTAGCGTTTGCTGGATGGTGCTTAGACCGGCTCTCATTTGCAACCAAGAATTTATCGTGGAAGGAGCTCAAGATAGATGCTTCGACTACTATTCTCTCGGGCGCGCGTCTCTTGGGAAGGAAGACGCGAGATCGTGCCCAAGTTTCGATTCGATTCGATGGAGGAGAAGAATCGGGGGGTGGAAATTGGGTATGAATCAAGAAGGGGGGATGAAGAGATACCGAGGGGGACTTGAGAGAGGAAAGGAGCTTTTGGCAAAAGGCGAAATGATGTTATTCAAGTGAGAGAACAGGGAGGGGTATGTTGGGTTTTCGAAATGGACAAAGAGCTCGTTTTCAAGAAAGAAGAGAGGAGAAAAAGTTGAGAGAGAGCCTTTGCATTTGCAATCGGGAACCGAAATTATAAAAGGAGAGAGAGATAAGAAGAGTGATGATCATAGTGTGAGGAGGACTCTCTCAGCTATAAATCCCCTTTTCCCATCTCTCCTTTAATCTCTCTCTCTCTCTCTCTCTCTGTGTGAGAGTGTCAACAAAAAAAAAAAAGGCAAGATGTTGAGAATTCAACGCGAAAAGGAAAGATCAGATCCCTTCCTTCACAAGAACACTCCCAATCTCTCTCTCTCTCTCTCTCTCCTCTCTCTCAATTCACCGATTAAACCAGAAAAGAACATGCGACAAAATGCGAGACAACAATAATTCAGGGAAAATAAATTATGGTCAGAGACGGAGCACATTAAAATGGGACTTCCAAAGCCTTCTGTCATATTATTAATTAAGCGAGCCAAAAAGGGTAAAACAATAAACGAAACAAATCTCTCTCTCTCTCTCTCTCTCTCTCTCTCTCTCTCTGTGAAAAGCAGGCAAGTGAAAAAAATTCGTTAAAGTGAGTGAAAAAAGAAATTCTCTCCTCCTTTTTAGAGGGAGAAAGAAGAGAGAGGAATTTCTGGAAGCACCGTCATCTTCTCTCTCTCTCTATCTCGCAACGATATCTGTGGGGGGTACCCCCATCACCTTCTTATCTCTTGCTCGCCTTTGTTGGGTCATCTTCCCCCTTCTTCTTCTGTTTCTTCCTTCCTTATTTTTCCCACCTTTTCATTTCATTAGGTCCTGTGGAGGGGTGCTCCCCTCTCTCTGTATATTCCTTTTCTAATCTCTCTCTCTCTCTCTCTCTCTCTCCCCCTTTGTCTTTATCCGGTAAGAGATGGTGGAATAGGAGAGAGAGAGAGACTCAAAAACACCTTTTTAGGAGGAGAAAGAGTGAGATAGAGAGAGAGATTAGCGAATATGATGGCATCGATTCATCAGCAAAGACACGATAACTCCCTCTCTCTCTCTCTCTCTTCGATTTTCTCTCTCTAGCAGACTCGCGACTAGAGGATTGACTGCCTTTTTATATGTCGCTTTTTCCTCTATACTACTTATTTTCTCCAACCCCCCGCCCCCCCGTGAAATTCCCTTTCCACCCTTCCGTGCAATGACGTTGCCCTTCCCCACACGCCCACGCGCCGGCTCGTCGCGTGGCTGCGCTCCCGGGGGGTTTTTTTTTTCTTGCTTCTTCACACGGAACCGCTCCAAAGGGCATCCCACGGCTTTCGCCTTTTCATACTTCCGCCTTTTCATTTTCTCCTTCTCTTCTCTTCTCTCTCTCCTACTTTATTACCTTTTCTCTCTTTCTCGTCTCTCGAATTTTAATAATATATGTTTTCTATTTGTATTATTATTATACTGACAAGAAATGATATTCACAAAACGTTATTGTCGACAATTGCCCTGAAATACTCATTAAAAAAAAAAATACCACAAAAAACTCCCTACTGTGCTCATTATGACACAAAATATCTCAACTTTTTTTTGTGGCCCTAAAATCCCTAAACTTGTCCATCCTAAAGAAATACCCTAGAGAAAAAACCACAAAAAATCTCAAATTTTACCCACTATAACACATTTATGATAAATTATTTTTCGTGATACCAAAAATCATAAATTTATACCAATGTGACACATTTACCTCAAACATAAAAAAATCCAAACTTATAACTGTGTGACACATTTGTCCTGAACTTTTTTTATGACACTAGAAATCCTTAACTTTTTTCTGTGACAACAATTTTTTTAGGTAAATGTGTTGCACGGATATAAATTTAGGATTTTTGGTGTCACAAGAAGAAGTTTAGGATAAATGTATTGCACTATACAAGTTTTGGATAAATGTGTCCCATAAATACAAGTTTAAGATTTTTTATACGGATAAATATGTCTCGGTGAGTATAGTTTGGGATTTTTGTGGCTTTTACTCTTTTCTGTAACGTAAAAAACCCCGAACATATACCGGTGTGACAAATATACTTTGGTGGGAACTTTAATAAATAGTATATATGTCACACACAAATAAATTTGAGTTTTTTCGTTGGAGTATTTGTATCATGGTGGGTAAGTTTAGAGCTTTTAGTGACACACAAAAAAAGTTAGGGAATTCTAAAAAGAATATATCACAATTTTCAATATATCGGCTCCATTGGATTAGGTGTAACAAACGTACATTCTTGTTAAATATATTTAACAAACATCTAGACCTACTCCTTGACAAGAACTTCATTAAATATATTCACTTTCACTCTGTATTTATCATCAATAATACTCGTCAAATATGCTTATAACTTTCTCAAAAAGTCCGTCCCTTTCAGGTACGAAAATTCCATTATTCAAATGAGTGAGACCGGAACAAAGAGATGTCGGGCAGTGTTGTTTGGTTTTCATTTCTTATCAATTAAGCAAAAAGTATAGTGAAAACCAAAATAAGATCATCTTATCACATCCTGTTGGCTGCATTGTGCTAACTGCCAATCTAACATTAGATAATAGCACACAGTACACTCGACAAAATAATAGTTTATCCTATAGTTAGCCAAATCAGTAATAAATAGCATTTATCAACTAACCATGAAGCTAATACAAGATAACCTGAGGTTGAAATTTACCAGGCTTGGAGCTAGCTTGGCATTAATCAGGCAGGTAATTCGCCAAATTGTTTTCCTCGTGCCCTGAAACTGAACTCGATATGTTTATGCTTGCACGTGTGGAAAGAAAACGATGATCGTCGTGACCGAATGGCAATCTAGCGAAAGCTAATTTGCTCGTGCTATAATGAATTATGGACAAAGCTTGTGTGTAGATACATATGTGCATGCGACGAAATGTAATTGATCGATTCCACCTTTGATCAGAATCTATTGGGGGGTTTTCTTCTGGAAAAGGGGCCTCAATTAAAGTTAAAAGAGATGGTCAATAAGTGCAGGAGAAGTCGTGCGACGAGAGCGAAGATAGGATGCCCTAAGAACATAATAACGACATCATTAACACCATCACTAAATGCAATGCCATCAATTAAACGAGAGAGAGAGAGTCTTACGTTATTTTTTTCGCTTTTTCCACCATAAGAAAATGATGGTGGTTTGGAATATTTTCGAAATTCGTGTGGCTGAAGCTAAAAGGGCCAGCAACCCTATGTGATAAAACGCATCTTTTCTTCATCCAAAAGCATTACATGATGCGCCATCGCGTTGAATCATAAGCACGCAGCTATAAAGGGTTCGGTTTTATGGATGCAATGATTCCCATCTCAAGCTAATTATGAAGGGATGGATATGAACAAGCTTCAACGCTTAACTTATCTTCTCATATTACCAGACGGCGTAGTATCGCGATTAGCGAAACATATAGTGTCTTTGGCTGGTCGTTAACTAAATCCTTCGTGTGAGGTAGGAGAGTTTGTGACGTCTCAAGTTTCGTATGGATTTAGAGAAGGCTCTGTAGAATGACACCAGTCCTTAATTACTCACCCCTTCTGGTATAATTAGTTAAAATAATCTTTTTTGAGACTTGACTTCCCGTGAGTTCGAGTCGAGTCGAGTCGTTACACTTCAAATTACATTGTTCATATTTTCTCAGGATAATTCATGACTTTGACGAGTGTCTTATAGGCGCTCTTTAAACACTTTCTCTACCGGAAAAAATGAACAAGTAAACAATGCAATCTTGAGACAGATTTTTTTTTTTTTATAGAGAAAATATCAACATAAAATGGATTAGCTCGCTATATAAATCACGTGAATTTCAGAAAAGATGGCTCATTAAATGCGTTGAAAATGGCGGAATGCTACCCATCAACCGCCCAATGAAATCAAGCAATGATGGTGGGGGTGGCCTCACAAGTGTCTCACGACTTGGTTTTCGAAATTGGACCAATTTATGACCATCACATCACATCCCTCCTTTTAGATTTAAACTTTACCTACTCATCATAATCGTCATCATCAATAACTCTCCTCCCCTCAAAGTTTAATCTAAAAAGTTGTCTGTACCCCCCCGATCAGTTTTAAATCTGAAGCATCAATTTTATTTTTATTTTTTGGAATTTGGGACTCTCATATAAATCGATTAAATTTGATGGGTGTCATAAATGGGTGAGTACCCATCTCCATCCACTCCCTCCAACTAAATCGACAGCCTCACAGCAGAAAATCACATGCAACCAGCAAAACTATCGTGCAATTTTTGTCACCTCCACAAAGCGTGTGGAACTTCCCTTTTTCACTGACCCCGTCCACCAAGGATATATCCCAAATTTCCATTTCAGAGAGAGCATTAAGAACGTTGAGAAATATGTGATGTATCGACCATGTTAATACATAAAATCCAATGTACATCGGTCTCTAGTTGTTCGAATTTTTGGAATGGATAGTTGAACGCTCGAATTTGATCCCCATTTCATTTCATTCTTTTATCGGGTTAATCATGTTTATATCATGCCTCGGATTTCATCCATTCTTTCCTCTATTGGCATTGAGTTCGGTCCCCTCGAACTTCCATGATCCTACTAAACTTCAAGTGTACGAGGGATGCAAATCCCATCTTGACCAAGTTTAATGTTTGAAGTATTGACGCATGTTCTCTCGATGAAAAATATTCTCAAAAGATCTGCGAAATTGATCATTATCGTAATGGAAAACAGAGGACATATCAAGCGGATAAAAGATTTTATGAGAGGAGGAGTCTCAACATATAAAATGTCAGTTATGTCAATCTTAATGGGTTAAAACCCTTATCGATAAGTTAAGTCAACATTCCTTAGATAGAGTCGGTCAAAATGTGTATGTAGCCTTAAGACTGAAAAGTTGCTTCGCTTTTGACGTCTTGTGCTCCTATTATTAATTCAGCATTGTAGGATTAATCCAATGGCAAATCCATGTTGCGACTTTGGAATCCTAGAATGGTTTCCTAATAAAGAAAAAAAAACGAATATCCTAATTGAAAAAGAAAAAGAAAAATACTAATTTGTTTGGAGTCATTGATCGTACTTTGTAAATACGGCAAAAACAATAGAAAGTAATTCACGTTATTTCGAAAAAATAATGTTTCGTAATTTTCAAGATAGGCATCTTGCTGGTTTTAGCAGTGTTAATTAGCGATCCTCGTTAACAAGGGCTTAATTAAAAAAGAATACATATGTGGCCATATGATTAATCCTACAATGCTGAATTAATAATAGGAGCACAAGACGTCAAAAGCGAAGCAACTTTTCGGATTCCCAAAACTTTTTTTTTACAAGGAAAATAAAAAAATTAATTAAATTCAGGAACTCACCAGCTTTATGTGAAGAGGTGAAAAAGATGGGGGGGAGTCTTAGACCGAACAAAATCATCATAATTCCCTTTTGGCAACGCACGCCCTACCTCGCCTTTTACGCGTTTCTCGAGCTCCTCCTCTCTCAACAACTGCTACTATCTTTCTGCCATCTGCCACCTTTTTTATATTCTTCCTTTTCTTGAAAATAATAATTAACAATAACAAAAAGTAATAATTATTATAATAACTAGAATTATTATCATAATAAAATGTTCATTTTACACAACTTATCACTGCTTTTCACTTGAACCTAAGCAAGTCTTTAAAAGACTTCATTTAGGTTCTTGTCCAGGCATCGAGATCACCAAAATGTAAAATAAGAAGATGGTATTATCGAGGACGGGGCAAAAAAATGTACTATAACAATTGGGGAGATTTGAACGTGCAGATCTCGACATGTTAGAATAAAAAACGCATTCACAGAAGATCCCTTAGTTACCTGAGTCCGAGCACTCCTCCTCTTCGAAGCGTACTCACACCTTGCACTTGCATGATGAGAAGAGTGGGGGACCCGTGATATTTGGCATGATTGATCTAATTTAATGGAAAACTATGGTTCTAATCAAGTGTTATTTAATTAAGGGGGGCCCAATGTAGAAAGTGGTCTTTCTTTTTGCTCTATTTTTTTCTTCTTCTTTAATTCATCAGAAGTGCATTATAGCACATTTATTTGGCTTTGGAATAAATCCCTCTACGCTTTGCTCAAACATACTTATGCTCACCTTTAAAGTCCTCAATCCACGGAGCATAATATTATTTCGGCTTAGGCTATCGTTTATGTTCTTATTGTGATCAAGAAATATGATAGAGAACATTAACTTCGACCTGATCGTGTCTTGGTAAACTTAGTAAAGCTAGGGATCGCGACTTGACTATCATGCTTAGCCTACGGCCGTGAGCTTTGCCTAAGCCGTGGCGAGGGGTGGCCCCTGCTTCATCTCCGACTAAGAGCGATGGACTCTCACCAAGTCTCTCTCCCTCTCTCTCTCGGCATGTGCACATGTGGACAAATGAAGCGGGACGTGACACCCGTTGCTCGAGCCCACGGTTGTTGCGCGCTTGCTTGAGCCTCGAAGGCAGTTTGTCAACCGCCACCAGAGGTGGGGGTTGTCGCCCAGCCCGGTGGAGGTTGTCGCCCGGCCATTCGCTTCTTTCGATGCCTTTTTTTCCTTTACTTCTGATAATTTGTATTGTGCATCATCGCTTCTTGATCAAGTCAGCGTTGATGTTGTTGTTGTTTTTTTTTTTCCTATTTATTTTGAATATTATTTTGAACAGAATGAATAATAGGTTAACTAAATTAAGGAATGTAATTGAAAAAAAATAAAAATTAAGACCGAATTGAGAGATGGTGAGGGCTACGCGTGATACAGAGAGTCCATCCCCCTTTACGCTTTGACCGAGAGGACTTTCGGCATTCATTACAGTTCAAGTGTCTTTGCAACCTGCCAAAACTTTATCGGGACTCGTATGACCATTTTGCCCCCGTCTCGATCCTTTATTTCCCGTATTGTCTATAGTCACACGTGGCAGGCACTAACGACTTGGTGGAGTCAATTTTAAGCTGTTGACTTCTATCTTTCCCTTGCCTCCGAAGAAAACTAGTTAGTGAAAGGGAAAGGTGGCTATGCTCAAATTCACCTCTCTCTCATAAAAGTGTCATGAATTCAATGCGCTAGAGAATGGATTGGTTACGGCACTTTTAATTAATCGGGGCCGAATTGACATTTAAGAAAATAGAAAGAGGGCACGTAAAATTGGGATTTTTTTTTAATAATTATATTTGATTAACGAATGAAAAGGGGAGTTCAATTATAAAAAGCGGGATTAGGGATTGCGATACCAATTGATGGAGCTAATGCTCCTATCATAAGAAGCTCCATGCTTTTGTCTTCAGCATGCCCTCAACTTAAGCATCATACTATAATGATTCTTTCCGCTTTATAAAAGAAAGCTAAGGTGACCTCATCACTCCAACTCCCACCCCCACACTTTTCGAAACAATTGTTAGATATCTTCCCATCATTCTACTTCTTTAATTTCAATTGAATCTCTCTCTCTCTCTCTATCCAAATTTTTTTTTTTTAAATTTCTTTGATTAATTTACCTCACCATCACTTTCAAAAGAATTTGCCTTTGTAGTTGGTTCCTTGGCGAGGGAAAAGTTGTTTCCTCACCACACCTCGTGCCTTTTTTTTCTCACCCATTCTCTCAACCCCCCACATCAATAATAGAGGAACAATGATTCCAATTACCCTTTTTCCCTCTAAGATTGCTAGATCAACCAATGACCCCAGTCGTATGGATCTTCCCTTATAAGGACCAAAGTGGCACTTATTTGACCAATTAGACCCTGAAAAGTCCCTTTCTTCCTCCCCTTAGTTCAAATTGCAATTAATTAATCTATGATCATCATCAGTCGGAAAGAAAAAGGGAAAAATGGTCTCTCTCTCCCTCGATTTCGAAGGACGATTGATATGATATCATGAGATCGATAGGGTCCATAATTCCTTTTTCACTAGTGCAAGGCAAGCCCCCCCTCCTAGCTTTTTGCACATATACGTAAATAGTTGATATAATCATGTCATCTAGGTGAAAACTTTAAGCAAACACAAAGCAACGAATCACTCACGAGGTGGGGTAAATTTAGTAGCCCCCCATGTAGCTTAACCCACTCCCTTCTGAAAAGTTTTCGGTAGCTTCTTGCACTCAAAGAAAGCAGACTTTCGAGTTCCCCCTTTTCCTCATCATTCAGGACAAAGGAAAGTGGGTTCGTTTCTTTACGAGACGTTGAGGAAAAACCGATAAATGAAATGAATTTCGGCAGGAGAAGCACCAATCAAGCAAGATCCGACCATTGGCTTCGCCTTTTTCACAATCGAAGATTCCTATGTTATTTCCTTTTTCCAAAAGGGAAACGTTTGCAAAAGGAAAAGTTTGCAAAGTTAGGTCGAAACATAATGTGATCTCAATGACAAGGAAAGAAACCCTAGAAAAACGAGGGCATTTTCTTAGCATTTTCATGTTCATACCTTCATATTGGAATCCATAATGGTCCGTTCGAGCAGAAAAAGGCGACCGCGGTTGCCCATTCATTATTCTATAAAAGCACAAAACTTTCCTATATGTTTTTTGTCACATCTTGATTGGTCCGTGAAGTCTTTCCCTCTAAATAACATGAACATACGATATGTTTTATTTTAATTCTATGATTAGTCTAATAATTGTCTTAAGTATGCTTTACTCATCCCCTTTTGTCAACACGAAATGATTCCGGACAGATTAATTCAAAAGATGATTCCGCCAAGAAAATGGAGGACTAAACCAAATCATGATTGGGATAGTGCCACCGCCGAATCGAAGCATCTTTCTGGGTTTTCTTTATTTGCACCTGTTTTTTTTTCTTTTCTTTTCTTTTTTCGTTGTTTTCTTTTTGTTAAAAAAGACGACTTAAAGATGCCAAATTCCCACCTCAAAAGCCCACTTTCAAATCTACATTGGCATCTACTTGCTTTTAGCTTTCTGGAATTTCGGAA
This sequence comes from Metrosideros polymorpha var. glaberrima, assembly GCA_001662345.2. Taxonomy (NCBI): domain Eukaryota; kingdom Viridiplantae; phylum Streptophyta; class Magnoliopsida; order Myrtales; family Myrtaceae; genus Metrosideros; species Metrosideros polymorpha. The sequence goes on along the minus strand of BCNH02000003.1, from coordinate 1,010,335 downwards.
TCCTTAAAAGAGTTTCTAACAATAGAAAATCCCACTTAAGATTAAAATAGGCTGATAATTAAAAAGCCACTTTTTCACCCTCCTTTTTGTTTTATTATTATTATTATTATTATTTTCTCTCCGCAGTCGCGTGTGGAAATTTCGGGCTTCTGTTGTTGTCTAAGCACTAATCTGCTTTTCTTTACACATAAGCACTCGACTTTCTTGGAGATAACACAATAGGAAAAGGCAACGTTAGAATGACTGGCCCTTTTGGATACATTTGCAAAAGCATGACATGCCTACGTGAGACACCTTGAATCTTTCCATAATCTTTCCTTCCTTCAACCCTCCGGGACTCAATTAAGCCATAAAGTTAGGGTTTTTAATATGTTTAGGTTAAGCAATCTTGTTCGCTGCCCTTTCCAAGAGGCAACCGCATTAGATTAATCTAAATAACACTATGGTTTTCTTTTCCCGGTGTTTCGCCGGAAATGTTCCTGCGACGAAATATCTTTCACCAAAATTAGTTCTTTGGCTTTTAATTATATAAAAGAGGTTCTGTGGCAATTCCGGACAAAAGTATTTTGGATAATAATAAGTAATTAAGCTTGAATTGTAAATGTGATTGATCAATTTAAAGCTAAACCACAAGTTTGATGCAATAATGAAACGCAAAATCGCCCAATTGGTGTTGGGAGATCATACAAACCAAATTCATCCGGAATTTGACTCGACAGGACAACTCGACTTATGTAATAGTTGCAAACGGCCCACGTTATTAAGCCTCGACAGAGTTTGACTCAATGGCGACACTAAACAACATGTCGATACAATGCCGGAGTTTGACTCGACGACGTAATATCACATTTCAAACGGAACAATCCAAAGTTTGACTCAATGGAAGAAATATAAAATTGTGTGTTTTCGATGCCTTCTGATTTGAGGTCCCTTAATATTTATAGAGGAAGGCCATAACCATTATGGAGCCTAATCTCGATAAACCGCCTCTGAAACCTTTGACTTGGTCTTCCTCGCGATCCACTCGCTTTTGACAACTATCTTTGACTCATCAAACCATTTTTTTGTCCACGTTGGCAACGATTGCTTTCATCATACTGCTCTTTCTACTAGAAACCGCCTTTGATACGTCAGGCCGTCTCCTACCCAGAACGCTGTCGATACATCGAGTTTCCTTTCCTTTCATATTTCCAATAACCGTTTCTCGACATTTTAGGCTATCTTTTTGCTCATGTCGCCAATAACTGCTCTTCGATACATATTAGGTTATCTTTCGGCTCACGTCGCCAATAACTGCTCTTTGACTATTTCCTTCTATTCATAAGCTATCACAAAAGCGTTGTGATTGAATCTACTACTATAGCCAACAATATCTTCCAAGGTATTTGAACGATACTCTAATTCCACAAGACTTTTTGAATAATCATCACTATTAACCTCATCATGTCGGAATCATAAGCTCATTACCATCCCTCTCTTCGTGCCAAGCACGTGATTAACCATGTGCGAATTTATTCGGGTGTCAACACCTAGCCACCTAATGTTATTGCAATCTTATAAAAAAAAAAACTAGGAATGCATACTTGGTGAGATCAGTGCATGGACTTTGCGGGTAGAATCTGGTAATGATCCGGCCATTAAGCTGGTTCGACTTACATAATGTTGGGAAAAGTACTAGGAAGTGATGAAGATTTCAGGATCAGTTTGTATCGACAAATGAAGAGATGGTGAACCTTTTGAGACACAATAGATGGCAATTTTGTGTTTTTTAAGGATTAAAGATGATAAGCATGCGACCCAATTCTTGTTGCAAGTTAGTGAGGGAGACAAGGTCGTATTGAATTAGACTCTTTCTCCAGGTATGCTGCTAGCATGCATTATAGTTAGAATGATAATGTAGCAGCACTTTTCACTCACATGAAGGTAAATCTAACTCGTGCATCATTAGTATTTTATTGCTAAAGTCGTTGCAAAGTTTACGATGCAAAGGTAACTCCTTCATTTTGGGGCATCGACCAAATTGAGTACCGCAAGCAACGCAAATCAAAAGACACAATGTTAAAGAATTCTCGATGATTAGTCTCAATTCACATGGTACAAGAACTTCTCCTCACGATCGTAAGATTAATGTTCGATCCAGTCACTCAAATTTGACCCTGCACGTCTCACAACATTTCTCCGAATCAGTGACACAAACGTGCTCTTTAAGTATGACTTGGAGATATATATCTTCTGCGAGAATATCTTAATTTAACTGTTATCTTAGGTCCAAACTGAGTACCAAGTTTGGACTTCCGCGTCATACCTTCAACATTATTTCATTTGACCACTCTATTTTTGCTCCTGTAGCTAATAAAGTCGGTTGCTTTTGATATCAGAAGTTAGTAAAAGGAAATTTCTATGCGTAAAAGTCAGCAGCCAAAACCACAAGCAAACGCAATTTTACCAAGCCAAATTTTGCCTTGTATTTTTGGCCATTGAAATTTAACGTAAAGTTGTAATGCGTAGTTATCTATTCTCTTATTCGGGCAAAAGTAATGGCTTGCACGTACTAAACTTTAACACAGTTCACACTTTAAACTGAAAGCTTACGTAAATGTTAGGGTTAAGAGCTTACAATTAGTCTCACCAAATATGAGTAGCAACTTCAACTTCTCATCAATTAGTCTCACCAAATGTGACCAAAAGAAACTACTTAACAATATGCTCTTTCATTTATATCCCAAATGCGAATTTGCTACCATCGTTCACTTTAAATTTTGAACATCGAGATGCTCATCCAGAAGTTCTCCGATGCATGAGCAGTGGAAAATTGTTCAAAAACTCTTAAACCTATTGTACTTTTGCCAATTTAGTCATAAACCTTTTAATCTTGCAAATTGAGTCTTAAACCTTTTCATGTTTTGCCAATTGAGTCAATCCAACCAATAGTGGCCAGAAATCACCGACGTGGATGTCAGGTATCCTACGTGGTGTGATCGGCGCTAACGTAGACAATTTTTTATAATATTTTAATATTTATTTATTCTTTTCTTTCATGGCGCGACCTCGCTGTCTCTGGGCGAGCTTGGCCTCACCATGGATGGGCAAGCTTGGCATCATTGGGCAAGGTCAACCTCACCTAGCCACTAGTGAGGCTTGACCTTGCCGGATTTGGCAAGGCTCGCTTACCCCAAGAGAGGCTCGCCTTGGTTGGTGGCCGGCATGGGCGAACTTCACCCGAGGTCGGTGAGGTCAACCTCGCTGGCACTCATCTCTAGTTGGTCGCTGAGGCCGAGGTCGACCTCGCTACCCCTCGTCTCTAGCTGGTCGTTGGGCCTCGGCGACTAGCTTCCCAGCGATTGGCTAGAGGAAGAAGGGAAGAAAAAAGAAAGAAAGAAAGAAATAATAATTCACGTCAGCGCCGTTGCGCTACTTAAGATGCTCTGCATTCGTGTAAGCAATTTTCAGTCAAAATTGGTCGGATGGACTCAATTGGCAAAACGTGAAAAGATTTAGGACTCAATTGGCAAATCGAAAGATTTAAAACTGAATTTACAAAAGTGCAATAGGTTTAGGGCTTTCTAGATAATTTTGCCTGTAAGCATGCAACTTACCCAAATTTTCAATTGCCACAAATTCATCTGCGTAAATAAGGGAATCGTAGAAACTCATGCGTACTTGACACGCTTCTTGATAATATTTGTACCCAAGTCTTCAACTATTTTAGGGCTTCGTTAGGATTTTATTTTGTTTTTTGGTCAGAGACTTCGTTAGAATTGACGAGGTACTATTTTTCTGAATCATTTCCGAACTGTTGACATATATGTATCTCAAAAATATTAAGGAACAGATTTATTCTAACACGGTGCAGCAAATCAATCATTGTTTAACAAAGGGATTACATGATCGTAATAAATAAGAAGGGAGAAGGACACTAAAAGTGCCATAAATTTTGTACGAAGATCACTTGAGTGTCGTAACTTTCAAAAAATGATCACTTAAGTGTCATCGGCGATTTAGCTCGCCGAAAATCTGATATAGACGCCGAAAAGTACAATTTTATTATTTTAAATAATTTTTTAACAAAAAATTTTAATTAAAAAAATTTCGTCTCAACTTTTTTTTTCTATTTTCTTAAAAAATATGCTAAAAATAAAAAAAGAAAGTGGGAGGGGGGACTTTGTAGGTGGCGAGGCCTTGCACAGACCTCGCCGTCGTCGCCCCACCATCGCCGGCAATGGCGAGCAATGGTGGGGGATGGCTAGCGAGGGTCACAGCCCTCCCCCAGGGCTGGGCGAAGGTCGCTGGCCCTCGCCCAGGCCTGGCCAAGGGCGTCGGCTAGTGACGGACCATTTCGAGGGCTGGCGACCCTTGATCAAGCCTGGGCGAGGGTTGCCCGGCCCTTGCCTGTGGCGACGGGGGTCGCTGACCCTTGGCCAGGGTTTGGCGACCCCCACTAGCCATCCTCCACCCTCGCCAGCCATCGTTGGCGATGGTGGGGTGGCGGCGACAAGGGCTGTGGAAGCCCTCGCTGCCTGCGATGTCCCCCTCCTCCCTTTTTTTAAAAAAAATTTTAGCTTATGTTTTAAGAAAAAGAAATTAAGAAAAATAATAAAAAGGGTAAAAAATTCAACAACAAAAAAAATTTCACATAAGACTACTTGCCGGAACTAGCACTTAAGTGGTCATTTTTACTCCGATATGGCACTCAAGTGAGCAAAAAAAAAAATGGCACTTAAGTGATCTCCATACCAAACTTATAGCACTCCTGGTATCCTTATCCGTAAATAAGAAGAATCTATTGTTGAATTTTAATAGATCTGAAATCTGAAGGATGACATTCTGCACATCTGTGCTTTCTCGAACCAATGGTCTCGTGGTTTGAAATAGTAACTTTCCAATCAGGTTATGGGCAGGAGGGACCAAGCTCAAATGGTGTGTATTCATTAGCTTCATCATGACTACGTCCCGCTTTCACTCTCCTTATTCAATGCGATTCTTGGGGTTTCTCAGTTCCTTCTCATCCCCCGGCATTCAATGAGATCAAATTTTGAGGTGACTTATTCACACACGCTCATAATGGAGGTGTTCATGATTTGGTTTTGGCTCATTTTGGGGGGGGTGACATTTTCGACCAAGCCAGATGATTTCTGCATTTGTTCAGGTTGAATTATGGTGTTAATTCTAAGTATCCACATTCGTGTACCAAGCTTAACGCGGGATAATTACTAAAATGGGTAATTACACAAATGGTCACTGAACTTTAACTTAATGTGTAATGCCGTCCCTGAACTTTTAATTTGTTCAACGTGATCCAATAACTTTTGATTTGTTCAACGTAGTCATTGAACTTTTGGTAAATGTTAAATTTAATCTCTAGACTATATGAAAACATCCAATATTATCATTCCATTGATTCAAGTTTAGGGACAACATTGAACATTTCATATTCACACATTAACAAATAAAAAATTTATGGACCACATTGCACATTGGGTTAAAATTTATGGACTATATTGAACAAATTATAAGTTCAGGGACAACTTTGCACATTAGGCCAAAGTTCAGTGATTATTTTTATCGTTTTCCCTTACCCAAAAATTCCTAAACCTATCGTGCGGAGCAAAATTTAGTCCTAAACCATTTGAAGATTGGCCAATATAGTACATCCGGCCAATTTGGCCAAAAATCGCTAATGTGGATGTTGACTATCCTACATGGCATGGCCGGCACTAACATGGACAATTTTTGTAAATTTTATTTTTTTTTAAAAAGAAAAGGAAAAATTGGAAAAAAAAGAAAAAAATAGTTTTTTTAAAATTGCAAAAGTTATCCACATCACACTGGACTGTAACATGTAGGACGGCTAGCCTCCAAGTCAGTGATTTCCGATCAAAATTGGATGGAAGGACTATATTAGAAAATCGTCAAAATGTTTAGGACTAAATTGGCCAAAATGAAAAATTTAAGACAAAATCGACATCCGTTCAATAGATTTAGGATTTTTTTGGTAATTTTCCCAACTTAACACTCATGAGTGGAGAATTTATAATTCATGTTGAATACAACTTGAGACAAGATTCACTTCTTTTTTTATAGGGAAAATTCCAATTAAGGGCCCGAAGTGTCCTCGTTTTTTCAAATAAGAGCATAAAGTGGACATTGTTTCAATTAAGGGCCTGAAGTGGCCAAAAAATCTCAAATAAGGGCATGATTTAAGGGCATTTTTGTCTTCTCACTTTATTGATAAAATAAAATATTAAAAAAATGAAAAAAAAAAAAAGAATTAGGGAAGAACGGAAGATACTGCTGCCGCCTCGTCATCGGCCCTTGGTAACCCTCGCCCATATCTGGGGAGGGTCGCCCCCCAACCCAAATCTAGGGTAGCCACCGACCCTCCACCCCAAGCTGGGTGAGGGTCGGCGACCCTCGCCTTGCTCGGGGTGGAGGCCACGACCCTCGCCCAGATCTAGGTGAGGGTCACCGGGCCCTCGCCCCGGTCAGCTAGGGTCGCTGAGGGCCGGCGACTGTTGCCGCCCCTTGCCTTCTTCCCCAATTTTTGTTTTTGTTTTTTAAATATTTTTATTTTATTTTATCAATAAAGTGAAAAGACAAAATTGCCATTAAATCAGGCTTTTATTTGAGATTTTTTTGACAACTTCAGACCCTTAATTGAAACATGGTCCACTTTATATCATTATTTGAGACTTTTTGGCCACTTCAGACCATTAATTGAAATAGAGTCCACTTTATGCCCTTATTTCAAAAAACGAGGGCACTTTGGGCCATTAATTGAAATTTTCCCCTTTTGCTATAGAACCTCTTGTTTTCATGCTATAATTTCTAGAATATTGTGTAGACATCGCCAATTATTCTAAAAGTTAAAGCTCTTGATTAGATAAATGGGGTGATTTATTACCATAAACAATAAACACTCTTAAAACCTAGACATCCATTTCTTTCCCATAATAAAGGATCCCATCTTATGTCGGGGCATCCATGTATCGTTGCATGTGAGGATCACCATGTACTCTTAGTAAATCCGACATTTATGGCAACTTTCACAATTCACAATAAGACTAAAGTATATACATATTCTCTGGGTAATCTTTTCATGTCTACACGATAGAATTACTTTCGAGTTTGAGGTGATTAGCAGATACACAATCGCTTGCTAAGAAAGAGAAGACGAAGAAAATGCAGAGAGCTAGAGAGATTTTGCCACCGCAAGAGGACCTCGAAAGCGAGAGAGACTTTTGGGGTTGTAGTTAAACTACCAAAACCCTAAATCAAGGGCTTAATCATGATTGATCACATAATCTAGAGAAGATTCCGAGCAAGAAAACTTTGTGCCGAGCTGATGCTTGATTCAACATGTGAATTGAAGCCTTTGAAGCAGAACTTGAGATCAAAAGGCGAGACAAAATACATTTATAAAGCCATTAAAGCTGGCTCCTGTCCTTTAATGTCCGAGAGAATAATGTAAAGCGATCTCTTACAATTTCTGGCTGGTCGAACGGTCACTTAGGCGCATTATTGTGCTCGAATAAGAATCTAAATCTTTTCTTAAGATCTTTTGTTAGTCATTCTCCATGTGATAATCTGACCTTTTGGGTAAGAAATAATGAAGACAAAACCATCATGACTTTGCTGACCTCAAAATAGATCATATAACTATCTTTTTCCTTTAGGGAGATCAAATCTCTATTAGACTTGTTTAGTAAGGAAAAGGGACGTGGAGCACTACATGTGGCCTTGTCTTTCGATCGAAAGTCTTTGCATTTTTCAATAGAGATTACTCACCACAAATAGCGCTGTCGAACGGCAAATGACACCCTTTGCTACATCGTTTGATAGACATGTTTAGTAAAATTTCTTAATACCCTCTTTAGGTGTAGAGAGAGCATATGAAAGCGGAACCTTTTACAAGGTTATCGACACATTTGGTTGAGACTGAATCATAGTCACCATTTCATCGCTCGATTTTTCCTAGATGGAGTAGCACAACTAGGGTATTATGATAGACAATGATCTGTGGTATTCTTCACAAAAATTTGAAGTTGGAATATTACCTTTTGATCTGCTTTATGTATATATATGTTCAATCTGTTTTGTAATTTGGGTTAACACAAAATATTAACCTCTACGAATTAATATTTGCTTTATCGATCATTATAAGTACCAAAAAGCCGTGACTTGTGTTCTATTTGCATAACTCAATGGCAAGTAGGATAACGATACCCGGCTCGCTTCGCCTTAAAACCCTTTCGCCGGCTATGCTCGTTATGATTCATGTACGAAATAAATTTTGCGCCTTCATCGTTTTACTAAGGCTAATATTCAGCAATCACTTGTTCTTATTACAAATTAGGTTTGGTACCAAAATGAATCGGCGCCTCACAGAAACAGCGGATCGAGCGTACAAACTTGCCTAGCATGGAAAAAAGAGTCCGCCGTATTGCCATCCATTGGAGAGAGAATCGAAATTCAACGCGTTTAACTGAGTCAATGCCTCCAAGAACTCTCCCTCCGATTCTCTCCTTCCGGCCATGAAAATCAGAAGGAGAGAAGAAAGAAAGGGGCATTGCTGGTCATAGCTTTTCAAAGCTTTCCCATCTCACAAACTTACATTTTCGAGTTCAAAGCATTGACTGACGAGTCAACACGTTGGTAGCTATCAATTCTGGAAAGGAGCACTCTCGCTTGATCTTTTCGCAATCTGAAGTGACCTTCCCCTCTTTGCGCTCTTGTTCATTGACTTTCGCAGCATCTGCAGAAACGAAATGAGAGGAGAAATGAAAAGTCCAAAAGGAAGCGCAAATGTAAACTCGACTGTTAGGTAAACGATGCGAGGGGATGGGATGAAATTCAACACGCTTGCAAAGTCCGCGAGGGTTTGAAAGTAAGCAGAATTAGCACAGAAAGTGACAACAGTTTTCTTTTTTTATCAGCAGAAGAAGTGATTTTCCATTTTTTTGGTTAGAACCCATTTGAGGAAGGGATTGAAAAAAGACAATGTGGAGAGAGAGAGAGAGAGAGAGAGAGAGAAAAGGTTATGAAGATGGGACTGTTGAAGGGTGACAAAAAGCAGACCGACCCAGGAAACTTTAGTGTCAGGAAGAAATGGAAAAGCGGGGCGCATAGGTCAAGAATAACAGCTTTGTACCCACCTTTTTAAAGCCCACCCTACCCACAACAACATAGATTGAATTTGAGAGAGAGAGAGAGAGAGAGAGAGAGAATCTGCAAACAGTACACTGTAAAAGCCTTTCCTTTTGCAATGATGATGATCGACGACCCCTGAAAAAGAAAGGGGGAGAAAGGCCTCTTCTCTTCTATGTGAAAATATTGACAAATCAACACGTCCTTGTTTCCTACCCAAAAGATATATTCTTATTTGAATGTTAAATGTTAATTTTCTTTTAAGGAGAAATAACACAAATAGCCCATCAATTTGTAATTTGTTCAATATGATTTATAAACTTTAGCTCAATGTACAATATAGTTCGTGAAATTTTAATTTGTTCAATATAGCTTATGAACTTTTGGTACATATTCAGTTTAGTCCATGAACTATAAGAAAATGCTTAATATTGCCCTTAAATTTGAATTAATGGAAGAATAACATTGAATATTTCAAAATAGTCCAAGGACTAAATTGTATGTATTAAGAATATATTGACCATATTGAACAGATTAAAAGTTCATGAATCACATTGCATATTTGGCCGAAGTTCAAGACCATCTATGTGATTATCTATTCTTCTAACAAGTTCACATATTTTTCTTCTAGTAAGCCTCTTTAAGAGTTTAAACCTCGATTCGATTAGTTTTAATGAGTATGCATGACCATTTGGTTCACTTAAATATGATTGACGATATCATGTTAACTCGTCAGAAAGGAAAAGATATACATGTATCTCATTAATTAGTATGTTCAAAGAAGTATCGTGGTTTTTTTTCAGATATCAACTGTATGTAGCATGAAAAATTATTATGTCAAGATATTATAAATCTTTATTCAATCGATTGATTAATATTTTTTTTTTCTGGTGAAGGGCTGGGAGGTGTGCAATTTGAGCCAATGTACCGTACAAAAGAAAAGCCATGGCATTTATTTTTTCTTCCTTGGGCATGTCTCCTTGTTTTCAGAATCTTTTTGCAGTGGGAATTCAACTCGGCGTTCCCCCTTTTTCTTCCCCTCCCCTCCCCTCCACATGAAGGCACTGTCAAGTCTGCAGAGAGAGAGAGAGAGAGAGAGAGATGCAGAGTTGAGAAAAGCAGAACGACACACCTCCATTAAATGCTAAAAGGAGAAATCAATATGTATAGCAGCAAACAACTTGCGGAATTGGCGCCGAGCTGCTTGTTAATATTCGAACCCGTCGATTCGGATTCGTATGCATGCTGCATGCACGACACTGCTTTGAAAGCCAAGCATAAGATCTGTGTATGTGACATTGTGAATGACAGATCGTACTATATATATATATATACATATATATTGTGTTGCCTGTCTTTTTTGCTGGGTTTAATTCTTAGGATATAAATATTGGGTATGAAAAGATATAAACATTGATTGGATTAAACCCAAGTTTTTTTTTTTTTTAATATTCTATCTTTTTATTTGGAAGAGTGCTGGTTACAGGGGTATATGTAAAATATTATCTATTGTACAGAATATGTAGTGGACAGAGGATATGATCGGATAATGGGTCAACCCAATTAATTAAGGCACTAAGGGGTTATCAGTTTTGGAGATGGAGGATCACTTGTTAAAATCACACTAACTGTAAGCTATTCTAGGATAGGGTAATATGTATTGGGCAAATGTCTAAACTTAATCGGTTCATGGAATTTGATGGATGTTTTGCCAGCCTTTGCACTCGTACCCCTGGATAATAAGAAATGGAAAAGAATCAACTATAAAAACTTTAAAAAAATAAAAAATCCTGAATCTACTTTGAAGGGCCACCACAACTATTCCTCGTTTGATGACAACCACCATTTTCGTGGTTGTTATGTATGGCGACGCGTCCAAGAAGACCACCACAATGATAGTCACTTGAGCGGACAATCGACCTAGACATTAATGTATGTTCAATATTCAATGTATTTTAATGTGAATTGAAAATTGTTTTTTTTTTTTAATATCTTTAAGTTCTCATCAATGATATTCCCGAGATACTTGTCGACAAGATCCGTACGTTATTTGATGCTACACTCGATAGTTCTGCTCCACTCATGTTGACATTAGTATGGGATGCAAGATGCTAAGAATGGAGGATGAAAATCACATACAAATGATCAATCATTGAGGATGTTGGGGGTGTAGGGCTCTTTAGAGGACTTCACTTATCTTAGCAAGTTACAAAAATCCCCTCCCCTTCTGCTCTAACCGAATGCTAGGACTCTAAAAACATTGACTATGCTTCTTCAGGCAATGACATAGGGTCGAGCCTTAAGGCATTTTGGCAACCACACAGATGTTGAGAGCACATAGAAAAACAAAATCATCAGTAGATGAGAGTTGAAAGTTCGTGGAAAATGAAATCATTGTCAGAAGCAAACATTGATTATGCTTCCTTACCGGTGGCGGCGCATAAAATCATTTCACAATTAGGATTCGAGAACGAGATGGATAACTTTCAATCTGGAAAATAAGTTCGTTCCATCAGTAGACGAGAGATTTCCATTCAACGATTGTTTGTGCAGAAGGACACTTTACACAGGCGGCATGCTTTTTGTAAATGCGTTGTTGAGTCGATTATCGATAGGTTCTCTATTGATAATAACTATCAAGATTGACGTCAGTGTACGTATTAAAACCAACCGCTTTATACAAGTATTTCAATTGTGTACGCGTCGGATTTCAAACATAGGACGTGGAAAAACGGTGCATTGACAATTATAAGAGGTTTTTATATTTTGTTGGTCAAAAGTAAAAAATTTCTTGTTGGATCGTTTTAATTAGGGCCAAGATGGGGATACAACATATCCACGGCCCATGTTTTCATATGGGCCGTGAACATGGGCCATCGATGGGCTTGCTAAGCTAGAATATATCCACGGGAATGGCGTCTTGTCCGAACGCTCAGCTCTCGGTCGAATGGTTTCCATCTTCCATGGCTTCGAATTCGAATGGGAATTCGAAACTCGGTCTCGCGATCGCAGTCTCCTTGGCGCTGACCGCCGTCTCTGCATCGGCCGCCGTCTCCGGTGCTTCGCCGAGCTCCACCCTGACTGCTTTTCGCGCTCTTTTTGTCGTTTACGGCTCATAATCCATGCGCTTGATCAATGTTCTCGCAGTGTACTTGCGGAAGAGGAAGTCGAGAGAGCTGGAATCGAGGGTACGAGAGCTCGAAGCGTCGCTCAAGTCCTCGTCGGAAAAATGCGCCGCCGAGAGGCAAGGCCGCATCCGGGCTCAGCAGGTTCGAGCCTGTTTGTTGTTGTTTTACGCACTTCTGCAATGTTCTGCTTAGGGAGACGGTGAAAGAGGCTCGGCCGATCAGCTTCAGGGCTTCTTCAGGCAATGACATAGGGTCGAGCCTTAAGAACATGATATTGCGGTTTGTATTTGAACCAACCCCAGTCAGTGCGCTTACGGAATTGCTTTTTCGATTGAGCGAACAAGAATCAATGCACTCCCGGATTGCGTGCATCTCGCATTTGCATACGCAAATTGTGCAAAAGCCTTTTGCTATTCGAAAACTGAGATTAGGGGGAGAATGGAAAAGATGAACATGATGGAGGAGATAGAGCGGGGATAGTAGGAAGGACAGTGGAAGGAGTGATAGTGGATGCATCTTGAGTACAATTGTTGTATAAAATTTGTAAAATTTATGCGTTCATCCAATTCACATCTATCTTTAGAATAGGTAGTTCTTCAGTATATTAGAGGAAAAGGGAGTTGTTCCTTCTCCCTGTTATCATTGATAATTCGTCTGCAATTTTTTCATTTTTCAGCGTTTGCGATTTGGCTTTGACTTGATACTTAACATCGAAAATCTTTAAAAAATGTATACACTTGGACATTTAAGGCCATATTATTCGTGCAAATTTTTTTCATAATTTTGAAATCGAGAATTATTATTGTTTGCTTAAAGAAAGTGAAAACCAATGGGCCCTTATATTTTCTGTGTGATGTGTTCACTCCAGGCTTTAAGGAAAGCTATAGCACAACCTCAGTTGGAAAATTCTGAGGTTACTTCTTATCCAATGAGACCTATTGGCATTGTCAAGTCATGCTTTTCGAACAGGTATGCAATTTGCCGATCTCCCTTTTGCCATAATGAACTTTATTTAGTGGTTGATAGCCTTGGTGATAGCTTCTCGTGACTATGATGACATAGTATCGTGTATAGGAGATTTCACGAGTTTTTCGACTTGAATTATTGGGTAGAGATGGCGAAAGAATTAGTTTGGAGAATCATAGTTTGCATACATGAAATGAGATCTGAATGTTCACAAGGAAAGGTTTGTGAAGTCCCTTGAAACTAAAGAAAAAATTTTCTGGCAGTGTCATTTGCATCTGTTAGCCGTCTAATACAATGTGAGAGAGATGCAATTCTTTTAGTCCAGCCACTGGAACTTCTGAAAATTAGAGAGATGTAATTTTTTTAGTCCTGAAGATTAGATTTCTTGTTCAAGTATCACTGTTAATAAGGCAAGCCCATATAAGTAGCAGTTCTGTGTGGTTAATTAGCTTTTTATGTGCAAGCTGTCTGTAAAATGAGCCGTGAGTTGTTGTATCTCCCGATGCAGGAATGGCACGCCGAGGCAGCCTTTAATTGTGCCCCTCGCAAGAGCATGCTTGGTATTTGATGCATCTCGTGTCCCTCCAGCATCACTTGAGGGCCTTGAAGGATATTCTCATTGCTGGATTATATATGTTTTCCATCTCAATACGGATTTGGAGAAGTTGTGGAAGGAGACATCTAGATCAAAGTTCAAGGCAAAGGTTCGTGGCCCATTATGATAAAACTGTGACCAGGAAAGCTCCAACTAGCCTCTGTATTTGTCAAACTTGTTTAAGAAGATCAATAGATGGACAGGTCAGGGTGCCAAGACTGAAAGGCGAAAAGGTTGGAGTCTTTGCTACAAGGTCTCCACATCGACCTTGCCCTATAGGGCTAACTGTTGCCAAGGTAGACAGCATTATATGAGAAAGTTGTGTCTTCTCTTTTGGACTTTTTGAATGTTTCTTTCCTAGATTATACGAACTTTTCAGCATGGGAGTATGTGATGAAATGAATCATATAACTATAAGAAACTTCTCAACTGATCGCTCTGTTTATAGAGCAGATTTCCTCACATTATGTGTTTTTCTGGTTTCTACTTGCAATTTAGTCTCCTGTATTACAAAAATACAAGAATTATAACGGACACTTAGCAATATTTGTTTTGTATGACCTAGGTGGAGGCTATCAAAGGAAACACGGTTTCACTCTCGGGCGTAGATCTGGTTGATGGGACAGTGAGTTCTCTTTTGTCATTTGCTTTTGCATCATAGTAATCTTTGGCCACCTATAATTGATTAACTTTTATTGACTACTCAGGCTAGCTCCGTGGCATTGGAAAGATAATTGGTTAAGAATGTGCAAAGAATTTAGAATAACTTTAGTAATTTACTACCTGAGTTACTGGATTTTGAGTTTTTGTGGCCAAAGCATGGTGTCAGCTCCCTTTAACATTGTGTTTCAAATGATTATGAAGCAATAACTGATTGCGACTTGAGCAATACACGTATCAACTAGATGTAGCACATGCATAAGTAATTTCCTTTCACAAAATATAATTTGCTTAAACTTAACATAAATATGATTTTGTTTATGTTGGGCAGCCAGTTCTGGATATCAAACCTTATCTCTCATACTGTGACAGCCTCCCAGGAGCAATAGTACCGTCCTGGGTAATGGTAAGAACTCGGTTTTTTATTGTTTTTTGTTTTTGATTCTCTTTCAGGGTTGAATGGATACTAAAGCTTAAGTTATGAAAAATGTCACAGTATCTTTTTCATGACTATCGGTAAATAATATTCTCGAGCATGATGATATCTGTTGTGAGATTTTTAAGCTTCATAGGCGCAGTCAGACTTAGGACAACTCTTAATGATAAGTACTTGTAGTTCGTGCTGCGGTTACTCCTGATCTTTGGTTACCCATTCTCTATATGGGTAATATAACCATGAAGAAAACAAGGGCCTTCATATCTGATAAGAATCTTCTCTGCGAAAGACACATTTCTTGAGATCTCACGTATGCCTAATTTGCTCAGGTCGACAGTTCACTAGCAGTTGCTTCCGTGAACTTCTCCGGTCATTTCTCTTCAACACTAGCTGATTGCTGGGCTGTTGGGGTGAGCTTTCTTAATTTAATTTGACTTATCATTATGGAGATCTTTCGTTCATGTACTCTTTCTACATTGGAAAGAGTCCTCATATTTTTTTGTGTCATCTTGTGATAGTTCATTAGTTTCCATACATTTTCTAATTTCGTGGCAAGATTGGATGATTGATATGCTCATCTAACCTTTGGAGATGAATTTGCTGTTAAATTTTGTAATGGTGAATGTAAAATATGGGTATTTACTAGAATTTCTCAATCAAGGGATGTTTGCTGCTCTGTTATGATGCTTCTTTTTCTATGGTTCTTTCTATCTGATGTTAGCATGTATGACTACTTTATGAGCAGAACATCCTATCAGAAATGCAGTTTTGCGAATTATTTAATCACATCATATAACAGAAAATTGTTTTTCCGAGTCATTTATAATTAGCGTGGCTTCTCTTAGTTCTTAGTCCGTTTATTTTCTGAATAATGTCCATTTCAGGGAAAGAGTTCGATGTATGCATCACCAGAAGAGCTTCAGAAGTTGATCAAGGAAGTCCTTTCATGGGATATAAGATCAGTATCTCAGAGAAACCGAACACATGATTCGCCTGTTAGGGAAATTAATGGCAAAGCATCTGATATTACTTCGGAACTTGACGATCTGCACGAAGACGGTTCTGATGGTCGTGACCAGGCGCCTCTGCATTCCATGGATATAGTTTATCACCTTGTTTTGGAAAGATTCGATGTCTCATATAGGGTTGATTATGATGGAAATGTCTTTGTTGAGAAAGTCACACTTCCTTCAGAAATCCCAGATAATAAAAATTGAGAGTATTAAAAACCAATTCTGATGGATGTTTTGCTTGGGGGCTCCTGTTTCTCTCGATGTTTCATGTTTCGATTGCTACTAAGGTGAGGTTTTCTACTTCTGTTCAAATATCTATCGCTTTGCAAACCAACCGGTAGGCTGAAGAAAAGAGCCAAATAAATAATCCGAAATATACATGGAGGATAATACTAATATATACTTAGTTTTATTACTGTTTCAGGATATCTTTTTGGAAGACGTACCAATCACATGTCACCAGCGAAGTTGCACTGGCAGGATGGGCATTTGCGCACGCCTTGTCCTTATTGGACACTGACTTATGACTCACAGATTATGATTTCTGGATTCTTTCCTTTCCTTTTCCTGGAGATCAGAAATGGTAAAATAGGTCTACAACTCTATGTTTTAATCCATATATAGTAACGCAAGTCATAAATAGATTGCCTTAAGTTTTCAAAACATGCTTGAATGGGTCCAAAAAATAAATACTTAATAGCTAAATGAGTTTTAAATGGGTTGAGAACTGACCTATTTCAAACACATATGAAAAATAGAGACTTTTTTCATCGGTTTTCTAGTAGTAAATAAAGCGCCCAATGCTTCAAGTGGAGTTGGAGATGTTAAGACAATTTTTATAATTTTCTCAAATTTTTTTTTTGAAAATTTATATATTTTTTTTATTTTTATTTTTCTTTCTTTCTTTTCCTTTTTTTTTTTCTACGAAGTCCGATGAGGGCGACCCTCGCCAGTCACAGGCGAGGTTGCTGGCCACTGAGCAAGGGCTGCAAAGCCCTCTTCGGTTGAGGGCCAAGGCGAGGGTCCCGATCCTCGCCTAGATCTGGTGAGGGCCGCAACTTTTGCTTGCGATCGATGAGGGTCCCTCGCTAGACTTACAAGAAAAAAAGGAAAAGAAAGAAAGAAAAAATTATAAAAATTATCCACGTTAGTACCGATCTCCTATGCCAACTGTGTCTCATAGGATGTCCAGAGTTTGCGTTAGTGATTTCTAGTTAAAATTAGTTGAAAAAATTAAATTAAAAAAATTGAAAGGTTTATAACTGAATTGACATCAATGCAATAAGTTTAGGACTTTTTTGGTAGTTTTCTCGTAAGTTTTGTCACAACAAAGGCATACTTTTCTAGTTCTTTATGTGCATTTCAATCATTAGGTTTTTTTTTTTTTAAATTTCTTTTATTTACTAACAAATTTTATAAAAAAAATCTA
>BCNH02000003.1:948920-992867 GCA_001662345.2 Metrosideros polymorpha var. glaberrima | reverse complement strand
ATCATTAGGTTTTTTTTTTTAAAAAAATTTCTTTTATTTACTAACAAATTTTATAAAAAAAATCTATCAAAGTGAACTTAAAGTAGGTTAAATGTTTTGGCATGGATATGGATGTGTTTTAGTAACATGTGTTTGGTCGGGTTAGGTCGGATTTGGATCGTGAAAATTATATTACATAAAAATGTGTCAATATGAGTTAAATGTGTTATTTCGGATTGGATTATTTTCAATTTGATTCGTTCATTTGACGGGTCCATGGAGGAGTAAATGAAAAGCCGAAAGGGACGAGTCACCCTTTACCCACAGCCAAACAATTGCAAAGAGCTGTCACCTCAGGCATTCAAATTTGCCGTCCATGGGACAGCTCCACCCGCCCCTTTTCTGTTCCCACGTTTAATTCCTTCTCCTCATCATGGGTTTGGCTTTGGGTTTTCTTCTTCCATTTTGTCATTTTGAGATGGAAAAGGAGCTGTCCGGAGTTTAAATCGCCGCTTGGTTTGGATTGAAATCTGACGTGTCACGGATAAAGAAGCTTTGCACTAAGTAGTTGGCTGTCTCTTTCAGGCAGCCGGACAGAAAATTACATGCGAGGTCCGAGTCTAAGAGTCACCATTACCCGACTCGCCCGAACACACGACTGAGCAGAGATATACGAATCGGTAAAATTTCTCAAAATCGCCGGAGCAAGCTCCGGCAAAGGGTTTTCTTATGTTTGGTTAATGAATGAAGTTCTGGTCGTAGTATCGATTGTTGAGTCTAATGTCTTGGTAGAAAGCTCTTTATTAAGGCAGGCTATTGTGAAATCGAGAAGCACATGAACTTTTCAGATAAAGGGTTTGATGATCAGCTCGGGTTTGGGATAGCATTAACCTGGAGCATAAGTTAAGAATATTTTCATGACCAGAATAGCGCCCATACATCAAAGAAGCTTCCAAGGACGGGAAGGCAAACTTTGAGAAGAGAGAGAGAGAGAGAGAGGGATCCAAATGGACTTCTAGAAGATCAACGGTCAAGCCACCGTGTGGACCACGCGGGGGCCAATTTTTCAATGTTTTGCACGGGACTCGAATTGACTGGCTGTTTTACAAGTTTGCCCCTGTGGCAACCCAACATCTACCATCATTGCCCACGAACCCTGTGAAGAACATCAGCCACACGAGGATGAAAAGACGGTTTTGACAATTTTTCTTCTTCTTCACTTCTCGATGAGCAGCTGTGGAAACCCCCCCACGATATGGTGGCGATGAAGCGCTTGGTGGTGCGGTGGACCTTACGTGATATAAATTGACCGATAGATCTGATGTGGAAAAATCATCATGTTGAATTTTAAATGAACTATTTCGTATAAAATATAATAGAAATTTACAAATGAATATCAGTGAACTTTAGCACATGTATCATTTAAGCATAGTTATTGTCTCTTCTTTCCAGATGTATAGAGGAACTTATTATTTTTATCTTGCCAACCACCCTTTTTAATGATGGAATGTTGGGAAAGCAAATGAATGTTGAGGATCTTAATCTTCATTGCATTTTAATGGGGTGCTACGCCAATATTCTATGAACATAATTCCACAATATGAACATTGATTTAACATGTTGATGTCTTCTTCTTCTTTTTTAATGTTTTGGCTAAGACTTCGATTATATTGCGGCTTCAAGGCACGGATGTGGCACATTTCCCCAAAATTAGGTGGAAAGGCCTTGTCCAAATTTCTACTCAACGTCGGAAAACCAAATTAGTTTCCCAAAAAGGAACCCCACATAAACCATCCAAAAAAATTAACAAATTTAGATAAAGAAAAACCGCCACGATTAGGACCAAAACCATAAATTGCCTTCCTACCCATCGTTTTCCTCCCATGCCGGCTCTTGATGTTTTCGTCCGCTCGATTTCACGATGCTCCCTAGCTCAACATCGGAAAACCAAATTAGTTTCCCAAAAAGGAACCTCATATAAACCATCCAAAAAAATTAACAAATTTAGATAAAGAAAAACTGCCACGATCAAGACCAAAACGATAAATTGCCTTCCTACCCATTGTTTTCCTCCCAGGTTGGCTCTTGATGTTTTCGTCCGCTTGATTTCACGATGCTCCGTAGCTCTATATCTTAAATTATCAATTGGATTCAAAGAGTAGTAACTCAAATAAAAAGAATTCTCAAGTATTTCCGACATAAATGGCGAAAAACACTGGACCGATATGATTTTGTTTCGACATCACGTGAATTAAGGGCGTAATCGCCTCGGTTTAGTTCGTTGGGAAACTGAGCAGCAGAACGTACAAACCATCTCGAAAATGGCAAAACTTGTAAATAAACAGAAAATGTGTGGGCTATTTTGTAACGGGAGTGTCCCGACACAACAACAACCAGTTTACAAACTGAGAAAACCTCCGCCGTGGCCTGGTGGTGTTGGGTGGGGGATTGTCATTCGTTGGTCTCGCTCCCTCTCGTCGTTCTACGCTTTCTCTCTCTACCCGAATCTGTGCGTACACCCGCAGACGCAATCATTCGTTCGATTCCATCTTTATATATATTAAAAGCACAGCGAATGTCATCATTGTTCATGCTTCCAAGTTAAGAGTTTTTTCAAAATCGTCCCTCGACCTTTCGCTTTCCACTCCATCGTTCAAGTATTCTCTTTACGGCTGCTTGATCGAACCTAGAGAGAGAGAGAAAGAGAGAGAGAGAGAGGGACAGAGAGGTTTCTTGGTCCTCTGTACAGCGTTATGGATTCCCCCAAGTCGCCGGAGAACGGGGTGCGGGTGGCGGCGAGGTCGTCGGTGATCGACTCGTTCCGCGGCTGCGGGCTGACGGGGATACGAATCGACAAGGAGGAGCTGAGGCGGAGGCTGATCATGCCCAAGTACCTCCGCATCGCTATTCGGAACTCGATCCGGTTCAAGGACCCGAACAGCGTTGATGAGAATCAGCCCGCGGATGAGAATGCCGAGCATCCGGAGGCTCCCATGGTTGTTTTCATCAACTCCCGCAGCGGCGGGAGGCACGGGCCTGAGCTCAAGCTCCGGCTTCACCAGCTGATCGCCGAAGAACAGGTACGAATGACGTGGCAGTTGGTAGGATAGTTGATGTTGGGTTGAATTTAATCACGCAATTTATTTCTGTGCGTGTGTCTGAGCTCAAGCTCTGGCTTCATATGGTAATAGCTGTAAAAAAAAGGGTCTGCTTTCTTGAAATTCGTATGATCATTTGGTAGCCTAGCCTGGGTTCGTTAAAATGCTCTAGACTGCTCGAGTGAGTGTAATCGTGGTTGGTGTGTTGGGCATCTGTTATTTGGGACACTTCAAAGATTTTGGGCATTGTTGAGCTGTCTTAAGATGAGAAAGGCCATAATTTGGGACACCATGTTGGCCGCTTTGACGCTGGAAATGCTTTTGCTAGCTTGAGTTCGCATCTTCTCTATTTCTATCTCGATCTGTTCACAAGCTGGTTCCTTGTCGCATAAAATTCAAAGCTCCACTGTCTGTGATATTGAAAAGCCCTTCTGATTTTCTCTTTTCTTTTCGATTTAGAAAGGATGCAACTTTTATATGCAGTTTATGATTGCTTCATCGAAGTGACTGCGGATGGTGAATTTTTTGTTATTCTTTTGTTGAATTGGAGCTTAAAAATAAGCCATGAAGTTGTTGGGTCTCTCAAATTGTTGAGGGGCGGATGAGAGAGAGAGAGAAGAGAGAGAGATTTGCGCCATTCTATGACAATTATAGTTGTGGACAACTTGAATTATTGCAGCAACTCATAAAGATTGCTTGACAGATGTGTTCACAAAGACAAGTTTCTCTCTAAAGGTATGGCATGTGATATTTTGGATATCTATATCTTTCAGTACCACATGCGCCCTTTTCAAATTATATAGTGTATTAAAAAAGTCATTTTGAGTTTCCCGAAAGCTTTAGCGCTACATTTGACTACAGGGGTTACCTTACCAAGACTAAAGATATTCATGCCTACACTGTTGAAAATCATAAAAAAAAGGCAAATAGTAAAAACATCAAAGGTTATCTGGGCATTTTGCCACTGTTTGCCTTGCTTCTGTATCCTAATATTTTTTATGGTATGAACTTTACGTCGCGCTCTTCATGTTAAGAAATCGCTCTTTTGAATCTAAGGTCATCTATGTTGCAGGTTTTTGATCTGCAAGACGTTAAGCCTCATGAGTTTGTTTTATATGGGTTGGGTTGCCTGGAAAAGTTGGCTAGTCTAGGTGATCAATGTGCCAAGGAGATCCGGGAGAAAATAAGAGTTGTGGTACGTTCGACTAGCCTATCCAGTCAATGAATAGCGTTGTGTGGATGTGTGTACAGATGTGGATTAAAACTTCTACATTGATGCTTTATGGCAACCTTTCTGATTGTTGGGCAGGTTGCAGGTGGAGATGGTTCTGTTGGTTGGGTATTAGGATGTCTTGGAGAACTTCACAGACTGCACCGAGAACCAGTCCCTCCAGTGGGAATCATTCCTCTTGGTACGGGGAATGATCTGGCTAGGAGTTTTGGCTGGGTATGCTGCTTGTCTTTGTCGTGTTTTCAATTCTCCAACTGTATCTCTTGATTCATTGTGGTGCAATTTTGAGTTTAGGGTGGTTCGTTCCCCTTTGCCTGGAAATCTGCTGTCAAAAGGATTCTTGACAGAGCAAGTACCGGTCAAGTGTGTCGTCTAGATAGGTATGATATCTTTCTTAATCGTCGATTGATGACATATGCTTTCGTCAACAAAACTTCATGTCTAGTAGAATGGCAGTACTCATTAGCAATGATCCGGTTTAGGCTGTCCTTAGAGTTGCATTGTACAGGACAATGACTGTTTGAGAGCTTTTAATGTTATTTGTTGCACTTCGATGACTAATTGCAAATGGTTGGCATTCCTTTGGTGCTTTGTAATGTACTTTCTCTCTCATCCTAAGAAAACGTCAATTGTTGCACCATGCCACATTCCGTTGTTGATAGAATCCAAGTGCATGAACATATCAGCTTCTGCTCTAAAATTTCCCACAGTCTCACTAGTGTGGGTTGGGTAGGAAGACTGATACGATTCCATCTCGGCTGAGGTTGTAATGGATTTGGACAACTTGGTGGGAGCAGAAATATACTGGGATTAGGACGGGGAGTGTCTGAGGATGGATATAATGTGAAACTGAGAGTAGGAAAGTACTTATATTAAGGTTCATTGGTACTGATATGTGTCAATGTATGAAATCAGCCAGTCGATGTGACATTTGTTGAGGGGTAATTGCATTAGAGGTTGAGAAAAAAGATGCAAACCCTAGCATATATGGTTGGCTTCCTATCGTTGGGGCCTGCAATCTTCAGGCCAGAATCCCATGTGCAGCATCTCAAACAAGTGCCTCAGCATCACTGTTTGTCTCTTTGAAATTGTTGCCTAGTGGAGGGACAGTAATTTCTTAAGTCTTATTTGCTAATGTCAAAAAATTTGGTGGTTATATTTTCATATCCCGTGAGAATGGGCTGAAGCAATTTCACAACCTCTTTTGTGTGCTATGTCCGTCACTAGTAATTCTTCATGTGTTTTTATGAGTATTTGATCATTGTTCTCTCATTGAACAATCATTTATCACTGAAATGCCCATCTTACAATGCAGTTGGCATGTTATGATGTCCATGCCGATGGATGAAGAAATTAAATTACCTCATTCTCTGAAGCCCACTGAAGATTGTGCTCTTGATGAGGTTTGTTAGCTCTTATTATGATCATATAGCTCAATTAAATGTGAACTTTTGATGGATGATAGGGCATACTCAGCAACAAAACTATGTGATGGGCATTTTCTTTTCTAAGGTTCATTGATCTGCTACATTAGGTTTCCTTGGAAGTGCTATGACAGTACAGTGGAGGAACTCATTCTCTTTTTTGAGTTCATGCATTATATGCAAGTAGCATTATTCTGCATTCACTTTTGGAGAGGTTTTTCGGGAAGTCTTGGTGAGGTGTCTCTTCCTTGTACCATATTGTGCAAGAGCTGTAGAACAATATCATGGTTTCCTGTTTTAAATGTTTAAACACTGGATTCGTGGTCAAGCTGGACAACTTTGGGAATATTAAGGGCAATATATGAGCTGTTAAGAGTGGAATGTGGTTTATGGTCAGATCTTGAAAATGTGGTAAATTGATGTTTTCTTGCTCTATGTAGTTATAATATTTTGTATGACCAAATTTATATAACACATGTCATCTTACTCTAAATGTGCAGCATGTAGGTAGTGCACGTTTGGACGAGTTCCTTATGCAATTTGCCAACACTATGCACTAGCTATCATCTGTAAAACTGACATAAGGTTGAAATACTGTACGAAATTAGTGCTGGACTATTATATATTAACATGTTTGTGAAATGAGTGAAGTGAAAATGAGAATGTTTTCATAAATTTCTGGGTCTCATAAAAAGATAAGATAGAGGAAAGAAGCATATATGAAAGAAACTCTGTAGCGCCTAAATGGAGGATAAGATGAGATAAGCCTTGTTTTCTTTTATTGTTGATTAGTAACCTTTTAAAAGCTTTAGTGCAAATTTTGCCGGGGAGCTATCAAAGGGTTGTAGTGGAAGACCACAGAAGATATGGGTGGGTGACCCGCTTAAGGAAGGACCTTAGTATTTGAAATTGAAGGCTTGATACTAAAAGGAGTAGTAATGTAGTAAGAGATTTTGTGTAATCTCCGTCGGTTGGGAGAAGAGGCTTGGTCGGTGGATGGTAGTGTTATTTGAGTTTATTGATGCATAGATGAGGTGTGAATTTTCTCTCTAGCTTTCTGTGGCATCTCTTGGTTTTACAAAATTATCCCTATGTGGTTCCTTAGCATTTGACTATCTTTTTGGAATGGTAATGGCTTTGCAGCTCATTGACCTAAAACATGTGGAGATTGAGCAAAAAATTGTAATCAATATTTTTTGTTGGTATGTTGGTTATAGATTTATGTGACTACATAAGTGCCATGATAGATGACTTTTGATGATAGGCAAGGTTGGTACTCCATTTCATATTATCACTCTTCATGGGCTTCAATGCTGGTCACGTTCCAATAGTTGTAATACTAGTGACTCACATGCTTTCTATACTAGACTACTTGTAAATGTTATATTCACATGGAACCTACTGCATCTTGGCTTTACCAACCTTGAGGATTTTTCCTTTTTGAGTTTATTTCCGTGTTCAGTCACTGTAAGATGAACCGAGAAGTATCTGATTTCTGGTTGTTTGGATGGGAATATATTGTCTTCGCTGATGTGGATGTTTTATGTGTTTTGCATGCACTTTCTGTTGTTATCCAGGGTTATGTTTGTTCTAGCTATTGACCTTTCAACAAAATCTCTGTTTCTTATGGCCATGATTTTCTTATGCTCCAGGATTTGGAATTTGAAGGGCAATTGCCTGAGAAATCCACTTGCTTTGGAGGAGTGTTTTACAATTACTTCAGTATAGGTACAGCAGTTGCAGTTCATATCTGATGCATATAATTAAGATTGGCAATGCGTATGCATTCAATATGACGTACGATTCAATATGCGGCACCATGCATTTAGCTTTTCACAACCCAATTTTCTTTCACCTATTTTGCACTGCATTTATATGTGGACATGTTGATTTTGCCCCTTTGTTTGAGGTAGTAGAAATGCTATTAGTGCGAAGACATTTCACTAGCGGTTGTTTGCTGATCTGACAAATTGTTATTAGTGAATCAAGTGAAGCCCACTGTATCTGTTTTGCATCCTTGTTTCAATCAATATAGTCAAATCATCACATTTACTGTTACCTCATCTATTATATGAGATTTAGAAACCTCTTAGTAACCCTAGCGCCACATTTCCAATTAGCCTTTTATTGTGAAAGCAACTGGCTCCTTCCTCTAACCATCAATCTTTCTCCTTTCTCCTTTTACTGCATAGCAACTTGCCTTTATACTAAATAAGATCATGGTTGAAGTTGAACGTGAATGCGGCGTTTTAGGCTGTTAGTTACTATAGTTATCAACTGTTATTTACTCTCTTCCTCTCTCTGGTTTTGCAGGAATGGATGCACAGGTCGCTTATGGCTTTCACCATTTACGCGATGAAAAGCCTTATCTTGCTAATGGTCCGATTGCAAATAAGGTTCTTATTAATTTCTCTTGGCTTCATGTATGGTCTCATGCATAATTAAAATTGAGGTGGCTTTTTCATCAATTTTGGAGCTAAATGGATCTTGAAGTGTTTTGAGTTGCTATCTCCCTTCCCTTCATTCGAATTGCCACCTTTTTTGCCCTTTGTACTTTGCTGAGATGCACTAATTGAAGCTTTGAACTGATCTGCTTGTTGCTACAGCTGATCTACTCTGGTTATACATGCAGCCAAGGGTGGTTTTTTACGCCTTGCACGAGTGATCCGAGTCTTAGGTTAGATACTTGATAAACTTTTTTACATTTCTCCTACCTTATTCCAGTTTTCATTACTTAAATATATGGTTAAAGATAGCATTGCGTTTAGCTACGGAAATTTTACGCCGAATTCTTCATTTGTCCGTCACCTTGTAACTTGGGATGAGTACAAACAGAAATAATAATGTGGAAGTCATGGTTATTGCTCCGAAAACATCGCTTTCACTACTTATTTAATGTCCTTAACCAGTCCAGCACTGCAAGTGAAGTTAAAACCCTTAGATCTTTGGTATGGGGTCTTTGTACTTTTTCATACTTCCTCACTATTGTTACTCTGTCCTTTGGATGGGTTGGCTCGCAAAATGCCCATTTTCTTGGCAATGTCATCTGGTTTATTTACCAAGCAATATTGTTGAGAAAATTTTCAAAGGAACTATTTCTGTAGCAAAATAGTGTTGGTTTGATGAAAGTTAATATGACTGAGAAGCATGTAACCATTGGCAAAGCTGTTCCTTTGATTGGTTGATTTCTATATTTTAGCAACAAGTCTGAGAAATATCTTGCATTTTTTTGGTTGGAAAATATCTTGCATTTATTTGATGAAATTGTATGCAATTTTAGACCTTGTTCATAAAAAAGAAGTATACATGAAAATGATGGAACCTGAAGTTAGAGTGACTATCATAATTAGAAGAACCAACGTGTTAAGTTTTTTTAACTATTCATTTATCTATATATAACTCCGCCATCCATATCTGGGCTTTCTTATATTATTTTATTTTTTGGGAACTGAGCTCAATATGTTTAAACCATGAAATACTTCATTCAACAATGCTAGTGGAGGATAAATAACTTTATAGAGGGACAACATTAGGTTGCATGGAGGAAATTTTTTATTGGGTTACTGGGGAAGATTTTTGTACTGAATCATTCTCTTTAGTATGACAACCATTCTCTGTATTGGAATACTATGTGTCCTCTGTAAATTTTAATAATTGAAATGCTTCTCCCTCCTCTTTTTTGAGGTTCGCTATCTACAAGGAGTCTTCTCTTCATTTTTGTTTTCCTTAGGGCCATTTCTGCACATGTTCAGGTAGGAGGAATACCCATCCCACCCCTTGTTGTTGTTCCCATCTTTTGATTGCAATTCATTATTATGGTACCTTAAACACTCTGGCTAGTGACTTAGTAGCTTCCCCTAACCTTTGTTAGGACAATGCAGCTCTTTTTTTTCTCTTTTGTAGTCTCACTGTTGATAAGATGATATTTGCAGATTGAAAAACTGTCTATTTGTGTCGTTTTGTTCGTCCGTCTCATCTTGCTATGCATGCACATGTGTTGATTTTTAGGGGACTAAAGAACATTCTTAGGTTGCACATCAAGAGGGTCAACTGCACAGAATGGGAGAAGGTTCCTGTGCCTTCCAGGTTAGAGTTCTAAATGTACATGGTTACGCGCGCGCGCGCACATACATATGTATGTATTTTTGTTTTGCTCTTTCTCTGGGATTCCTTTTTAATGGCTCCCATATATGTATAGACGCGCATGGTGTAGAACGTTACAAAGTTTGTTATCTCTTAATCTTTCTAATGCTGTTAAAAGTTTAATCTTTTGGTATAAGTATGTTTATCAATCAGCATTACTTGCTTTCGGCTCCTGATTATCTCATTTTTTCCAGTGTTATTTGTTCACTTTTTCTCTGGTTTTCAGTGTCAGGGCCATAGTAGCACTGAATCTTCATAACTATGCTAGTGGAAGGAATCCATGGGGTAATTTGAAGCCAGATTATCTACAAAAGGTGCTTCTCATGAATTCCTTGCAGAAAGTAATTTTAATGAGATTTTTTATTATTGCATGCTTCTAACACAATTGTGCTTCTTTCGTAAAATGGAAATTTTCTCAAAAGCATGAAAAATCAAATTTATGTCCTAAGAACCAGTTGTTACTGAACACCATCTTAGAACGAGCGGCTTGGGACATTCTGTGCACATGAATGAAGCGATATGTTTTTTTTATGTGAAGGTTGCATTCTTCTTCCACTATGTGATAGTGCACTTCAGAAACTACCTGCCACTTATGTGGTAATAGTGCTTTTTAAGTTGACCTAACGGTAGGGCATTGTATGTCACGCAGAGAGGATTTGTTGAGGCTCATGTGGACGATGGTCTGCTTGAAATATTTGGCTTAAAGCAAGGATGGCATGCCTCATTTGTCATGGTTGAATTGATATCTGCAAAGCACATTGCCCAGGTAAACTATCTTTGAGATATTTTATCCTTTAGAATAAGATTCTAGGATTGAAATGCCAAAAGAAACCAAAGAAAAACAAAATTATTGTGGGATCTCACAGTTTTCCAGTGGCAATCAGCATGGTGCTGGCTGTGGACCCACACCAGATGCTCACTTGTTGCCAACCAGAAACTGCACCAAGAGCTACACATTTTGTTTTAGTTTTCTGGATCTGTTTTTGGGTCTTGGCTGTATTCCTCCGTAAGTTGGTAATGGGTTGTCCTCAGAAGCCTGAACCTACTACCGAAGTTTTGGTTTTCCGCTACACAAAAACTAAGCCACCTGAACTGTGAGAAGTTAAGCTTGGGTGGGGTCTCTAGGAACCTGGTTTCCCTAACATTGAAGCTGAATCATTGGTGGTTTTGTTTTCACCCGTCAGGCTGCTGCTATTCGGCTGGAAATCAGGGGCGGGGAGTGGAACAATGCATACATGCAGATGGATGGAGAGCCCTGGAAACAGCCACTGAGCAAGGATTATTCAACTTTTGTGGACATCAAGAGGGTGCCCTTCCACTCGTTAATGATCCAGGGAGAGTGAAACAGCGCTTGGATATTGCAGATATGGGTCCATGGAATTGGCTTATAAATTTTATTTATCTATAATGGGTCATGTACCATAGTCATAGCTTAGGTTTAGAATTTTAATGTGATTACTGTAACTGTATATGGTCGATTTGTTGTATTAATGTAATGCTTAGTTTTTTTTTTAGAATCTCTGTTGTCACAAAAACTGATTCACTGGTTGTGTAAGCTCTCGGTCCTACTCTGATATCTTAGTAGTTCTTGGCAATCTTACAATGACAAAGTTTTGAAGAATGCCTTTCAGACCACATTCAGTATCTCATACATACTAGAAGCAGATCATAAAGATGGAGAACTTCTGGCACTCAATGCGCCTTGGTCGCCACCGAACTAATGTTGCTTTTACACTCTTTTCGGGTTATTATATCTCCAGTTCTGAACGATCCTTCCAGCTTTTTTGGGGCTTCAATGAATAGCTGTTCCAACTCGAGTGTGTGTGAGCTGGCCTACCAATTTGTAGCTTATGAACTGGTCTGCTGTGCTTATTAATGATCATTCTACATGATTGGCAGAGACTAAAAAATCTGTGCTCCTTTTCTGGTCAGTAGAATTCTGTGTACTGTTAAAACAGACGCGTTCATCCTAGGCACGTAATTCACTTTCCGAATTAAAGTCTTCCTAACAATCTTCCGAGAGACAGAGGTAATGGTGGATTGGGCCAAAATCAGTGTGGAAGACATGAGGATGCTAAAGAAAAACTTGTATGGTGAAACTTCAGTTAGAAATAGACTCTTAAAGCTGCTTCATGGCAATGGGGCTAGGAGCTAGGTAATCCTAACACTTCTTATGTCTTCACTTCTCAGCTATCCCAAACACTAGCGGCTCATGGAAGAGTAGTCATTTGAGAGACCTGAACAATCAGCATAGGCAAAAATAATAAATAAGAGAAATTGACAGAGGGTCTTATTGCAGGCAAAGTTGTGTAGTGGGAAAAGCTTTTCTGTGATGGATACAGGTCATTAAGCCAGGGTGTAGGAAGAAGAAAATGACAAAGAGAGGCAAATACAGCAAAAAGAAGAAGGAAACCAGGTGAGGTGGTGGTGGGGACCATGATAGGGTCAGGTCATGGTGCAACCTGTGTCTTCAAGTAATCAAACAAAAGAATAAAATGAAAAAATTGGATTGAGGCAATCAATTTTCAACTCACTAGGAAGCAAAGTGGTCTGACTCTCTCTCTCTCTCTCTTTCTTTCATTGCAATCCACAACCACATTTACTGACTCCTGACTCATCTTCCACATTTGTGTGTCATTACTTTGCACCCATTAATAATGGTAACAATACCTTGTTTGGTACTCCAATGGCCCTATTGCTGTTATCATTCCCCCATTGTCTTTTGAGCTTGCTCCGACAATGGGATCGTGAATCAGCATGGCCTACCATATCCATACTACGTCCAGATATGTCACGGGCAGTCCATTGGATATAAATATGGTGTCAAAGTAGGAAGTTGGGTCTTTAGATCTTTTGACCTTATTACACGGCTCCCAATTAATCTGTTGATTTTCATTCTTGAGAACCGGGGGTCTTCACATGTCGGGTGAGCAGTGCGTACTTAAGATTCAAGTTTGCTTCTGCCCACCCAATTAGACTGTTACTCTCCGCTGCAATCTCAAGCAGGTGCACAATGATTTGCACCCGATTGACAATTATCGAGCATAGTTTCAAGATCAGGGCTCAATAGTTGTTGCTATTCAAATGATGTCGAGTGATTGGCACTTTTTGGCGATAAAAATGATTAGGATGTCATGCCTCAAAGAAATAGTGAGATCTTTTAAGTTCCATTATACCGACATGAATGGTCACAACCTTTATAATGGGAAAATTTGTCGAAAGAATGCGCAACCTATTGCACTTTTGCCAATTCAGTCATAAACCTTTTAAGTTTGCAAATTAAGTCTTAAACCTTTTGCATTTGTGCCAATTTAGTCCTTTTGACTGGCCGGCGCTGATGTGGACAATTTTAATAATATTATAATTTTTTTCAATTTTTTTATTTTTTATTTTATTTTCTCTTGCTTTTTGGGTTTTCTTCCCCTTGTGGCCAGCGACCCTCGTTGAATTGGCACAAATGTGAAAGGTTTAGGACTCAATTGGTAACTTAAAAGGTTTATGACTGAATTGATAAAAGTATAATATGTTTATGACTTTTTTTTGATAATTTTTCCCTGATTATGTATTGATTTAGTTCGGCGCGCAAAAGTTGGTCCAAAACATCGACTGATCGGAAGGCCAAAATATAACCAACCATGATTAGAGTCTAAGGTTGATTCCTTGATCTAATATATATGCAACTCGCTTGCCGAATTTCATTCAAATTACTGATAGTTGGCTTTCGGACATGTAGATGGCTCTTTTTTTCCTCAAAATCTCTAGGAATTTATATCTAACCTTTAATCATGCTTATGAGCTATTGCCATCGTCCAAGCACAAAGTATATGAACAGGCATACTCCATCCTTTCTTTATCCTAGGAGAAAACATAGACCCATCGCCGCATTTTGGATTTAGGTTGTCCTAGCCATTAGAAGTCAAGAAATAACAATTCCGTAGGCAAACGTCAACCCCATCATGAAAAATCTCACTAAAAGGATTTGTCATAGGTTTGGACCTCCATTCACAAGCTAGAGAAGAAAGATAGAGATACGCTCTTAACATGTGAAGCGAGAACATTGTTTCATGTCAACATCGACCCCTCATCACATCGACATGTGATGCGATGCATAGAATGATTCTCGACAATGAAAAAAAAAATTCCCGAAAGATTGTGGGAGCCACTTCCAATTTGGAGATAAAGATATGCTCCGACTTAGTTTTGTTAAATGAGCCAATCAACTCAAGATTTGTGCCCCGGGTTTGTCCAATTTTGTACATCAAATAGAACTAAAACATCTCCCATCGCTCATTCATTGGGTTTATGTTATTCATGCGCAACGTATGCAGATACTTAGGTCAGGCCCAGGATAAGAAAATTATGTGTCTCCCTAGCCCCTTGGGCTATGGTTAATAATCAAATAGTACCTTTAGATCATAGGGATGTACCCTTTGCAAAAAATTGTACTACCAAGTGATCATGAGATGACGGCTCCCACCTGTCCCCCGGTTCTTTCGCAGCCATCTTTCACCAAAATAATTTATCCTTGTTGGACAATCTTGTTATAACTCCTAGCTTTAGTGCTGACCTCCCATAAAGCCACATGAAAAATTGCAATAGTTGGGCACACTGGACATAGTTTTGCTATACATAATTGGATCATTAAGTGCTTTTTCCACAGTCTACACTTTTGGAGTGTGTTGTGCTTAACAGTTAACACAAAGGCATCTAATTAGTACAAGTGGCTTTCCTTTGCTATCAAAGGTACGGTTGCCTGGTTTTTTTTATTTATTTTTACTTTCTTCTGTCGAAATTCAAGCACATGAATTTGAAAGTAAAGAAAGAAGAAGAAAAACTAAAGGGATCAGAGAGAAAAATAAAAGATGTCGCTTTTGAATGGTAGATGGGTCCAGACGATGGCCCTCTGATCTCCTGGAAGTCATTGTGTGATGGAATTGGGCCATTCATCTGATGAGAGCTCTCTTACAGAAGAGGAATTTGCTTTTTCAGGGCAAAGCACATGGTGGTTTGTACCCATCCGAGTACAACATTATCGCATGAATTGATCCTATGGGTTCAGGTCAGATACTGTGGCTTCTTAAAGCTGGAAGTCTGTCTGGTAATACTACATGCACTGTAGGTTGCCAAAAGCGAGCATAAACTTGGCCAAGTTGCTCGTAAAAAGCTTGAGGTCACTAGGTTGATTTGCTTGCTCAAATGGTTACAATGGCAGACAGTTGAGTTCGCAACCATTATTCTAAGAGCTTAAGCTATTGGAGACCAATTCAAACCTAGGGCATGCAAATTAACCCTATATGTGTAGATAAAAGAATTGGTTAAAGCCATGATGTATGAAGAAGGGAGAAGCATAATGTGAGAAATCACACTCTGAACTTTGTAACCCCGTTGATGACGGGTGGGCAAACTTTCTTCTAAGAGTTTGAGCTATTGAAGAATGGTGCGAATTATATGTTATATCTTAAACTCGGACACCACTTATTTTCATTGAAATTACTGGTTTAGTTCATGAATTTTTTAATGATAACCTCTTAAATGTCTATACAGACTTTCCATATTCTAGATGTTCATGCCAAAGAAACTACCTTACATGAAGCTATTGTATGTTTTTAATAGTATAAGATATTCAAACCTCTAATTCTACTAATACTTAAGAAACCACGTAATCTATCACCTAGTCCATATGAAGTGACTATATTACATGTCATAATCAATATATCAAGGTTTACTGGTATGTTGGCATCTGGGATCTTACACGCCATTTCCATTACAATTAATTATAACTCTCGGATATCATCTGAATTCACACAAAGAAAAACGACAATAAAGTCTTGGAATGATTGTCCTAATAAAGTTTCCGATCGATTGCAACAAGCTTTATATCGTTTGCATGATGATTTCTATTTATAATATTGCAAGTGGTGTCACAGTATTAGGTCATGATCACTTGTAGGCATCTAGTGCATAGGCAGATCCATCATGGACTAGAGAACCATGCCCGAGCAGAATAATCTTCG
The DNA here is from genome assembly GCA_001662345.2 of Metrosideros polymorpha var. glaberrima. NCBI lineage: Eukaryota > Viridiplantae > Streptophyta > Magnoliopsida > Myrtales > Myrtaceae > Metrosideros > Metrosideros polymorpha. The sequence continues at coordinate 976,978 of BCNH02000003.1, read as the reverse complement.
AGCATTGGATGCCAAATTCCAGTTTATACAACATACTAGCCATATCGAATTTTGTTATCGCCACTCATTAATCTCTAATTATTTTTCTTAGCATTGGCACGTGAAAAGCTGCAAAATTTATTGGATATAGTTACGTAATATATTGAGGATGGAGCGTAGGAATCATGTAATGGACTACCCTTTTCTCAGTTCCATCCGAGAAGGGAACATCTGCCTTTTCCTTTTCTTTCTTTGTTTCCTATTTATCTTTGATTTTTTGTTGTTGTTTCTTCCTTCCGCTTTCTCTATCATTATCTTTTTTTTTTAATAATACAATCTTTCTTTATCTTTACATCTCATGTTGCTGTGACTATTGATTCCAACACCATCTCTCCTTTTTTTCTTTCGGATAAATCATTCACTAAATAATGCCCTTTTAATAAAGCATTATTCTAATATCGGCAGAAAATGAAAAGCATCTTGACAAATGGCCCAATCCCTACTCAAGTGCCTTTATCCATCATGCCTTGCTTTAAGTACACATCTTTTGATTACCGAAAATCATTTCCACCCGGACAAGATTAGATTGGCGATGAAGAGGGCTCCATTGGTAGAGTTTGGGTTAATTAATTGCACACCTGTCACTGATATCCGAAACCGCTTATGGAATTAACGTTGATTAATATTGCTCTATAGAATATTTATGCATCAAAGCAGATTGTGGTCTGGCTTAGTTTGGCCAAGTAGATGAACTTTCATTAAGTAGGGAACTTGGACTAAAAGCTTCATCTTCTTGCATGGCCAATTGAAGAGCTATCAAAATGAAATAAGTTCTGTGGTAACCCACATTAATTAATTCTCATCCTTAGCCTAACCTAGAAACAATCCAGGTGGTGGCAATCCCACTTCGCTAAAATAATCCCTACATATGCCACCAAACATTCATCTTTATCAAAGATTAGGAGAAACTTCACTTCAATCTAGATAAGAACTATTCCAAGATGCTGTTTAGTCTCTTACAATAACTAGTACCCATTAATTAAATAACTTCATGAGCCTCGTATGCAATTCTGGTTACAGAATCCGCCTAATATAATAGGCAAGAAGGCGCGTTAAAGGTTCTCCATGCAAAAGGAAGTGTCGACAAAAAATGTTTAACCTTATCTACTTCAAATTACACAAGCTGATATACTGTCACATGATACTGTTATAGATATTTCAGTATATTTCCTCAGTTCTAATATAATTAGTGTCATTAGGGAAAGCAAATGCGATGATTACAAGATGTAGTTTCGTTGTTAAGAACACTTCCATGCTTTTCACTCCCATCCAATAGCGGAAAAGAAAGAGAAAACTATACGTGTCAATGTCTTTCATCAATCTTACCCATCTACGGAAGAGCCGAAGCATTGTGTCAATGCATGCATTTCGATTCTTTTCAAGCAAAGTTCATGAAAAAGAGAGGGAGGGAGGGGGGGATTAAAAGGAAGAAAAGAAAGTAACTTTAGGCGACCATTAGTCAACATGAATTCGCTGTCAATCTTTATGGAGAGTCCATAATGGACCAGATGCAATAATAATATTCAGAACGACCAAGACATAACACACCATCGTCAACTATACAGTAATTAAAGCATGCCCTTCATGTAAGAACAAGAACCCATTTGCTAGATAAACACATTATTAATTACACGAATTGATAGAGAGCTAACCTACTACGATGAAGAAGAGAGACACGTTCAGCTAACCTAATAACATGGGAACATGGAGGAGTGGGATTTGGTTCGGATTTGTTTTGTTTTGTTTTTTCGGCTGCTTTACTATTCTTCGAGTTCATGATTGAATCCTTTACGATCCATGTAAAATCGATAATGTTTAGTGGAGAAAATAGACAGCACCATAATAATTATATTTTTGGCTTGGTGTTGGACGTTTCATATGTGGGGATGAATATCCAATTCTCCTTTGCGTGTACGTTGAGTGGTGGAAGGTGACAATGAGTCTATTAGTATATGAAATAACAAAAGGTGGGTCCATTTAATATTCTTACTGGGAACCTGCTTGAAGTGGGACCTGTCATACCCCCTGAATTGTTAGGGCTTTTCGAGAGTTCTAACCCCGGTTTATCTATTTAGGTGGTCCAATAGCTAACTCTATTTTAATTTTTTAGGACATGTGTTTCCCCATTCTTATATACTATACAATGTTTATCGACACGAAATTTTAATACAGGCAGCATAAGGTCTTCATGAAATCTGTTTCATACACCTGTAGCTGTGTTGGGTTGTACTGTGTCAAAACACATGCATTTGACGACACATCTTCTAACAGTGTTGTGATGTGTTCATGAATGATTAATGCGTTTGGCGAAAGTTGCAGCGAGATTTATGTGGTTACCATAGCGATGATAAAGACCAATAACATTATTGTAAAATTGTTATCAACGTTTATGTCTGTATTATCAAAAAATCTGTAATATATCATTTCATCATATATGACAATAATGATTGAGTAATTTTACCATCTACCATTTTCCACTAAATTACTATTATCACATTAAATTTCATTCTAGAGAATAATGATATTGAAAATCTGAACTAAGTAACAACAACAACAGCAGTTGTTATTAGTAACATTATCATAATTAAAATTTATGTTTCTATTATGTGATATGAATCTTTTTTTGTATGGATCCTTTTGTTCCAATAAAATAATCTTTAAAAAGTTTAAAAGTTATAACACCTCAAAAGTTACAAGAGTCAGCTTGTGGAGGCTGTTGCGAAATTATTTTAGCTGCGAGGGTGCTGCAGTTGTTTCATCAAACACCTAGAAGAGTCAAATCACCCCATTTCGCAACTGTAACTGCAGTATAAAAGCCACACTAAACACACACACATAATTTATTATGAGATTACAATTTTAGCGAGTGCTCACAAATGGAGAGATGTAAGAGACCATCATCGGAAATTTTTGGTTTATTTAGTGGGATTAGTAGTAGGTCCATTGCAAGTGTAAAAGAAAATTTTGACATTCACATCGAGCGAGTGAAAAGTGTATTTAGACTTACTTTTTAAACCGAATTCTTTCCAATATCAACAATATAAGGGTAACTGTTTTACCGACAATAAATTTTGATAAAAATTCCAAAACACAAGCACAAAATATATAACTTGTTTAAAAAAACACGTAATACAATTCTATCGCATCTCTCATTAATTATTGTGAGGAAAAGTTTCTTAGCATCGATGCCCCAAAAAAAGGAAAAAAGGAAAAACAGACAAGTTTCTTAGAATCAATCGTTCGATTTCGTCAAGCTCACTGCCCTGCTTTGTTGGTTCACGCAAAAGAAAAGGCACAGGTAAGGATAAGGGTTTTGGGTTTTGCTTTTTGGCTCTTTTGCTTGTACACACATCTACCTTCGCGCACCACAAGGCGAGTGCATTCAATCTTCATTGCAAGTGTAAAGTTAGGGTTTCCCAAATGGAAAAGAGATGAAGATGGCAAAACGGAAGCAAACACTAGTGGTGGTGGGTCTTATCCCTTACGACCCCGTCATCTCTCGGGTCCCCCCATCATCATTCTCCTTTTCTTTTCTTCTTATATAATAATGGGACTATCATAAGAGGAATTCAGATAAAATAAGATGTAGCCAATAAAAGGAAAAGGAATTCAGAAAAGGGTCTCTCGGAAATTGGATTGGTTAAATACTTACATAATCTTTTTTTCCCTAGGTGTCAATCACAAAGAGCATAAGGTCCTTTATGCCCCCAGTGTTGAATGTGGGGTTCCTACGAAATTCACAAGAACTGTGATTCCTACACTCGGCCTAATATCTTAGTTCCGAAGTATGGGAAGTAATTTCGTCCCGTGATGTGGGTCCTCTTTTGACTTGTTGCAAATGTTGCGTTTGTGGATAAAACCCAACGAAGAGATCAAAAGGAGGTGTCTTCGAAACTTCCCCTCCTAACGAAACTTAGAACCCTCAATTTGGGCGTGAATTATTTTATAAATCAGATTTATGAGTAATGCGGTGAACAAATTCAGCATGGACACGAGAAACATGTGGAACTTTTTATTTCATTTCTTTCTGTAACAAAGTTGATATGAGCCTTAGTGTGTTACATACGATTCGTTTGATCTAATAAAACGAGTCTATAGAATATGTTCGCGGGATATATGTGTACAAACAACGTCATTAAGTAACAAAACAACGGCGAAGGCCAATGGAGCTGACCGAAGATGGCTTTATCTTTTAAGAGGGAGACTCGCCCATCACGTGAAGCCGTTCCATTCCTTCTTTCGTCACATTTAGTTTGCTTTCGGTGAATAATCACATCAGAATAAGTATATTTCCAAGGGTTTTCTATATCTCTAGTAACTGCTAAGACTTCACATGTTATGATCTAGCAAATTGGGAGTGGGACTACTATATCCATTTTCGAACATAATCTTCCATTTATAACATTATATGAGCGATAAATTTCTAGTTTAAGTAAGATTTAACAACAATTTAAAATAAAAATGAAATCCAGCTTCAGCCACTTAAATATTCGATATTGTTTGAAGGGCATCTTCTTCTGGAAATCCCGGCCATCATTGCCGTAATTTTTGCACTTGTCCGCTTTTCATTGAACAATAGATTATCAGCAATAAGTTAGTCAAATGAGGTCCCTCGAGCATAATGTTATGGATTATAAATGTAAAGTAATTAAAATCAATAAGCTAATCATTAATTGTGGAGAAAATATGTGGCAGAGTTTTGGACGGTTAATGAATTAATTGATGTTTATCTGAATTCTCATCCGTTCATGGGACCAACCCAGATGGGATTTTACGGGAACAACACGAAACCTGTGATGTTAGACCGCATTGTCCCCTTCAGATCACCTTTAAAAAGCAAATGGTGGAACCGAAGAGACTTCTGATGTCCGATTTAATTCTAAATGTCATTCTACCCCAGCTGAGATGTGCACACGATATCTATATATACACACTAACTTTTTTACCATTACATAATTTAAGCATGCTTTTACACTTTCCACAGTTATTGATGATCAAGTTGTTATCCTTTTTTAGCGAGGGAGGGCCTTTTTATTATTATTATTATTAATTAGAGATTGAGAGTTTTTCTATGTTTCGTGCTTTACACAAACAACTACCACGTGCCCAGATAGCAGCATTACTTTATGTTGTAGGACAATTATAAAACCTTTCCTTTTGTTGTTCTCATGGCAAGTTTAGGTAAGCGTTCTAAGAGTATGCTTACAGCTAACAAATGCATTCCCTTTCCCATGAAGCTCTCGAGGAGCACCAGTAGCCCTTTTTCAGCTCTCCACCAAATTAAACAGAGGATGGGGTGGTGTTACTGTTGGCTGCCTTTTTTAAAGAATCGTAGGGCCGAAATATGGTGTAGATAGGACATGTAGCAGTTCAGGTAGAGACCTAAGAAAAGGAAGCGAAGATCCAAAGTTTTTGGAAGGGAGAGATTGTACGAAATTTATATGAAATTTGATGAATCGCAACACATATTTAGTAAGTAATTGCATCAGAAAATGGTTCTGCCAGACGCCTTCCCACCTGTCATTGACAAGTTGACTGGGGGATAAATCTTGCCGATATTTTATGTAGGATGAGTTCAACATATTTGTCCACATTTTTCATTTTCACGACAAAAAGATTTAAATAAACGATCAGTATTGATAACTCTTTTTAAGTGTCGTTATAAAAGTTTCGCGTGACATGTAGATGTCTGTCCAAATTTTAGTGGAATGAAATATTTCTGATCAATAGATTTGATGTTATATATATCTTAAAATTATTTGATATATTATGTTAATAAAAATGTGGATTGAAACTGTTCGATTTACTCCTATATCTCAAGGACCCTCATTAAAATATATTGAAATAAAAGCTACTCGAGGGGCCTACACTCTCTCCATATAAACCACACCAGCCATCCTCCTTTTCTCATTCTCATCCCAATTTCCTGCGTATTTGAGACCTTCGCCTTCGCCTTCGCCTTCGCCTTCGCTTTTTCTCCCTGCTCCTCATCTCCTCAGCTCGTCCGATCCCATCATTTGATTTCGGAGACAAGAGAGAAAGAGGAAAAAATTTTATAATAAAAAAACCAAGAGGGAAAGAAATGGATGCTACAACTGCGAGAGGCCACCCGATGACTATGACGACGACTACGCCGTCGCCGGCGGCTGCGCAAAGGTCGCCGTGGCATTCTCCGGTGCCCTACCTCTTCGGGGGCCTGGCGGCGATGCTGGGTCTCATAGCTTTCGCGCTTCTCATCCTTGCATGCTCCTACTGGAAGCTCTCGGGTTACTTGGAAGGCAACGGCGACGGAGGAGACAGAGACATTGAGGCCGGCGAGGCCAAGAACGACGAGGATGACGAGACGAAGAAGAAGAAAGAGGCGGCTTTCGAAGAGAAGGTACTGGTGATAATGGCGGGTCAGGTGAAGCCGACCTTCTTGGCCACGCCTGCGTCTAGTAGTGCCAGCACGAGCAGGTCGTCGTCTTTCGGCGACAACTCTAACACCACCACCAGCAATTTCAGCTGCAACGACTGCGACAATAACAAGAGCGAGAGATCTGAGGCTGAGGCTGAGGTGGTGAAGCAGGGGACGCAAGAAACCCCACATCACACCGCTTAAACTGTTGATCTCTCTCTCTCGCTCGCTCTCGCTCTCGTTCTCTCTGAGAGAGATGATGTGAGAAGGGCATTTCATTTTTCAACTTTTTTCCTTTTTCGGGTTTCAACCCATTTTCTTGTGGGTTCTTTCTCGATCCTTGGCCTTGTTTCGGGTTCTCTTTTCATATTCGGGAAATGTAAATACTCACAAGAGATTTAAAGATTGAAAGAGCTCACTGCCAGTACTTCTCTAGCTAGAGCCCTGAACACAAATCCTTGCTGATAAGATAATAATCTCCAATCAAAGAAATTGCCAAATATTTACGGGAAAGATTTTCCAGACAGTTCCTTTTCCTTCCGAGCTGTGGAAGAAGAAATCCCTAACAAAACAAAATGGATATTACAATGAGGCAGGTAGGATCTGTGAGTGAAGATGAAGATGAGGTGCATTGATAGAGTTCTTTTGAGAGAGAGAGAGAGAGAGAGGGAGAGGGAGAGGGAGAGAGAGAGAAGGTGGTCACACGTGTAAGGCCATGGAGGTGGAGATAGGTGGCGTTGCGTTGGTGTAGGCGTGGCTGATGCGGCGAGGTGAAACTGCTTGTGCCTTAAGCTCATGGTTTTCTTTTTCTCTTCTTTGGTCGTCGCTGTTTCCTGCGTTTCTGTTAGTTTTCTCGTGAAGTCACGTTTGTTCTCTGCGCGTCTCTTTTATCCCTGCTTTTCCGCAACAGTTCTTTGAGCCTGATCTGAAAGTAACTTCCCTCTCTCTCTCTCTCTCTCTCTCTCTCTGCAACAACAACACTTCTTAGTTCATGGCGTTTTTTTCTGTGGCTATCGTCCGCCTTCACGTCTCCTCCAATGTGCAGTTGCTTCCACTTATAGTTTCTTATCCGCCTCTTTTCCAGCAAGAAATCGCGAGTCGTGTCTGGAGCTCTCTCCGTTAGTTCGTCCCGGAATTGAGTGCCCTGTAAGGAACGGGCGACTTGCGATGTGAGCAACGAGGGTCTTCAATTCTTGCATGCGCAGACATATTATTTATCGGATCATGTAAGAATTCTCCGGCTACTTTTCCTTGTTGCCTTCACACATCACACAAGATTCATCAACCCGACTAACTTTATCTAATTTTTGCAAGGTTCGTCTTCCTTCTCTATTTTGATTAAATAAGATTGTTCATTAAGTAGATTTGATTGGATCCCAGCCCATGTTTTTTTTTCCTGCACAGAACACCGCTTAAAGTGAATGATTCATGTGGTAAGAACGAGGTAACCACCCATTATCTTATTATGTCAAAATTATGAGAAAGGATATCATCACATCGATATTAGGTGAGAGACTGTCCTAAAGTTTCTGTCACGAAAAGAGAAAGTTTACAGAATCGTGTCTGTCTTTATAGGAGAAAACTTTATTGACACCTATATCTCTTACAACCTAGCCAAACATATACAAGCCCGTATCACATCTTCCCATGTGTAAAAATATAATGGACCGTGTTAACATAAGTCAGAGGACTAACTATACCAAAAAAGAAAAATTCGTATGCTTCTTGTTTCAAGTACACGTCAAAATCCATTTAGCTCTTCGTGATTTCGATTTTGGAACATTTTCTTATCTAGCTCACCACCGTGACAAAAAAAAAGAAGCAAATTAAGCATTAGTCTAATTCCACCCTTTAATTAACCCAATATTTCATTCTTCTTAGTGCTATTACTCTGCTGACGCATTCACACAAGACATATACTAGAGGGATGCGATGTTTGTCACTAGCGGAACAGTCGAAGGTGCTAAGCTAAGTGTTCCTATCTTAGTGGCTTATATTGAAAATCAATTCGATCAAACAATGATTGAACAGCCTTTCTCATACTGATATATTAAGTAAGCCATCGAAGGATGTACATGATTAGGTTTCGGGAAAAAAGTTTCTCTCGCTCCAACTATATTCTATAATGTCCTTGGAGCAGTGACTCCCATACAATTTTCAATTTATTTTTATGTTTAAATAGCATACTATTCGTAAAATTTTGATAAAAATTGTCCAAAAAGTCAAAAACCTATTACACTTTTGCTAATTCAATCTCAAACCTTTTAATTGTATCAATTGAGCTCTAAACCTTTTTAAAGTTTTGCCAATTGAGTCAATCCAGCCAAAATTGGCTGAAAATTGCTAATGTGGATGCCAACTATCCTATATGGCATGATTGGCGTTAACGGTGGATAATTTTTGATATTTTTTCGATTTTTCATTAAAATTTTTATTTCTTCCTTTTTTCCCTTTTCTTCTTTCCTTTTCCCTCCGCCGGCAGAGGTCGCCGGCCTTGGGCAAGGGACCCTCGAGCCTGGGCTGGCGAGGGCCGAGGGCGAAGGGTTGCCCTTGGCCGATCCAGCGAGGGTGAACGTCGCCAGCCTAGGCCTAAGCGTCCCTCGCCCAAGGCCGGCATAGGGAGACCCATGCCTAAGGCCGACAAAGGGAAAAGGGAAGAAGAAAAGGAAAAAAAATATTTAAAAGGGAAAAAATATTTAAAATTGTTCAGTTAGCATCGGTCGTGCCACGTAGACAATCGACGCTGACTGAATTACCACATTAGCAAAATCTAGATAAAATTAGCCGAATTGACTCAATTGGCAAAACGTAAAAATGTTTAGAACTCAATTGGCAAAATTAAAAGGTTTATGACTGAATTGGCAAAATTAAAAGGTTTAGAACTGAATTAATAAAATTGCAATAGATTTATGACTTTTTGGACAAATTTTCCAAAATATTTGCTTCTGCCCAAGATATAATTTGGTTTTCTTTTGCATTAATTGCATCCTTAAAAGAAGAATTTGGAAAAATAAAAATAAAAAATGAAAGAAGGTGCTTTATTCCAAATTTAGGAGTAAAGACGGAGGATGCGGCAGCTAGAGAGTGTGCTTTCTTTTCCATCTTTCTTTGAATGACTTCATATACTTATTCCTAAGTTAAACGGGGTACGACTGGAGAAGCCTTGACCGTCCTAACATGGGAACATAGTACCCAAACACATTGAACCACCATGCAATGCTTGTCCGATACTTGGAAGAATAGAGTCCATTATCCTTGTTCTTGTCTGCTTTGAAGAAATAAAAGGAGAAAAGCACAAGAATGCTTGCCAAGTGTGCGTGGTCTGTGCTTTCTCCTCTTCTTATTAAACGTCAAAGCCTCCTTTCTAGTATTTTTCCCAAGAACAAAATAGATGCTCAGTGTCTAGGTTCAATCCCAACATCATAACTCATCCCCAAGAACTAGTGGCTCCTATCCTAGTATCCTATAAATCATCATGAATATATTTTTTGAGCATTAAAAAGATGCTTGAGATAAGCCCTGGTGCATACAAACAAGCTAGCAGTTGGTTTACTAACGCTAAGCGATGAAGATTTCATTATCTGTTATATGTAGGTTATTTTGCATGTGTCATGCAGTCCGAGAATGGGCTTACTGCTTTCAATGGATCTTTATGTAAATAATCAAATTTGTTGGCTTTTTTCTGTTGGACTTGACGAGGTCCAACCCAATTATGTGGCTTATCAGGTCTATTATTTAATATTTGACATGAGCTCAATTTAATTAAATATATTATGGGTCATATATCTATAATATCCAATTGGGTTTATAGAACCCATATCTTAAACCTTGATGGACGGTTGAGATTTGTCAGCTCTAAGATTGGTCACATCACTCCCTCTATATAAAATCTGGTGGAGAATGTGACATCCCGTTATTATGATTTCGTCTTTTTCCACAAAATTGTTGAGAGCAAAATACACACCTATCACAACTATTATAGAGGAAAGTGGTGAAGGTTCATACCTATACGAAGACATCTTCTCTCTCATCAGATCAATAATGATTTCTTTGGATTCAGGTACTCTATATTTATCAATTTGATCTTATGTTCATGTGATTGAAAAATTCTGTTATTCTAACATTTCCTGCCATATCTCCACTGGACTGGAGTGGCTAAGCAATGTATTTTAATGATCCCACGAGGTCTCATTCAGCATCGATCAATTTATTTCATTTCTAAAAGAAAATGCTTTATATATTATAAAACCAAAGAGAAAAGAGTAAAACAGAGACTGCCCTCTCGTAAATCGATCGGTCATAACATAATGTGAGCACCCTATCTGCACAGCAACATAATTCCGAGGGACCCGAAACTTGTTAACTTTTGGCCACGTTTTGGACAATAAACTTCGATAGCATAATGTCGCCAACAGATGCCAGTGGGGGTCTTTCCATCTTGTTCCCCGGACGAGGCCATTCATTTATTGTCTTCTGTTTTCTGGGGTCCGTTTTCATGAGGTGTCCAGGTGCTTTTTAGGGCTAGATGAAACTTCGCTTTCCAAATTAGGACCCTGTGTTCTTCACCAAACCCAACGAGGCATTTCAAACTACTACCCTTACCTTGTCAGACAGGCAAAGTTTAAAAGGGAAAAGACTCTAGTAATAAGTTTCATGGAGGTGGCACGAGTAAGAGTAAATTAACGGCACGATGATTCGATTTGAAACGTGTATCGATGGTCTTAAAATATCGAGGTTTTGTTTTTTTTTTATCATATCAAGACAGAACAATAGAGATCTTGATCCCACAAAATATTTACTCTAGATCTTACAGTGGGAAGTGATATTCTCTACTTGTATTGGACAATTGGAGTCTCTTGTTCCTTCTTTATTATGGGCCTAACCTCGCATATTTATGTCGAAAAAGAAAACGTGCGGACCAAAGTGATCTATGTTGATCGGGAGTAACTCATAATGTAGCTGATCAAATTATTTAGTTACCCAGACAAAAAAATAAATTGTTAATTTACATTTGCCGATGGAGAAAGAAACGACAAGCGTGCATATATATGCTGTCACTGTTCTCAAGCGCGTGAGCGATTTGTGATGGAATTCAAACCTAAAACAGTGAACCCACCATCATCACGGGCGAGAGAAAACCTATGACTCCTCTAGTGATTTGCAACTTTTGTGTGCATGTATGAATGTCTGTTTGTGGTCAATCTTCTCATGGAAGATGTTGTCACCTTTCCGTGAGCAGGAGGGAAAGATGAATTGCGCTTGAAGCTGCTATAACAGAAGCAACCAATACCGTCAGCATCAGACAATTCTCTCTTCTCTCTATAATTCCTGAGAGCTACAAGACATGTATGCACTCACTAGCTGATAACACTCATTTTGGTGTGCCCTACTGAGAAAAATTGATCAAGGACTTCATATACACCTCGTGAATCATAAGACCCTGATCAAACCAAGTGCTTTGACTATGTAAAGTGATCGTACTAACTCTGAATCGTGACGTTTCATGGCTTCAATCAGATTTCTTGTGGCGGATGATGAACATTGATCTTTTTTCTATTTCAACGATGTGGGACTCCGTCTTAGATGGATAAAGCTCTGTCGGGCCTAAAAGATGCAGCCTACTAACCTCAAAAATAAGGACAATTCAAGTCGAAATCAGAACGAGCATCCTAACCATAAGATTGCTTGAATTGGGTAGTGCGAAGACAAAAGGAGATTTGTGCAACCAGATCAAGGGGTTGTTCCGGCTATTTCTTTTTCGAATGCTTACTTCATGTCAATCATTATTAGTAGATTTGGTGCCCTTCGGGAATATAAAGCATACTTGTCCTTGGTAGGGTTGTGCTGTGTTATGGTTGTGCCATACTAGTCCATGTATTAAAAGGCATGCCTACCAAGTTACGCTGCCAAGTGATGTTGGCAGACTACAAATGAACATTTATGGGAGCGGGGTCGTAGTCGACACTTGTGGAAAGTCGGCCGCATCATTTTGTGTACCGATATATCATTGTTTGTATACCCGACTTGTCTGATAAGGTTTCACATATCTAGCTAGAGATGGCCGCAACAATGTCCATGGGGACGATCTTGTAGGAGTGATTGGTCTTTTTGAGTTTCGACATTGCTTGGGTGGGATTAAACATGACATTGGGATTTCAGCCCAAACCGAACCCCGGACACTTTATGGATATCCTTATATACATTGGGCCTCTATGGTGACATTCGGACAAGAGATTTTAGGCCCAAACAAGACAGACGATGGGCCGTCAGATTCACCAAGTTCCAAGCCCATCGATATCGGTAATGTACCCGCCCACCATCTTCTTATATAGGTAGGCCCAATCAGTTCTCTCTTTGCGCGCACTCCACTCATGCCCACAAGGGGGTGGGTGTTTTCACTTTAAAAAAAAGGCACCGACCACAACTCATCCATACGGAGGATAGTTTTGGCCCTAATTTTCAAGTGTCACATTAAACGCCACCAGCTTTTATGCGGGAGACAATTTTAGTCCCCATCTTTCAAGTGTCACGTAAAAAGGTACCAACTTTTACTTGGACGACGATTTTGGCCTCCACTTTCAAGCGTCGGATAAACGGGAATCAAATTTCATTTTACCGTCTTTTAGCCATCATTATAACTTTTTTTTGTCAAAACTTGTGTATGTGGCATTTGATGTGGCAAACAAACATTGACATGGTAAATGATGAACCTCACGTAAGCAGACCTGGCTTCCACAAACAATCAAAATGGTGTCATTTGCAAGCCAAATAATAGAGCTTTGAATTAGACCGAGATGGAGGATACAATTATTGGTGCTTAGGGTTCTCCACAAAATCAGAGCACATTCACTGAGCCTCCCCCTAATTTCCCACTTTCAATATGATTTTATGACAAACCCAATAATGTTATTTCCCGCTAGTTCAAATTATCCTCAATTCAGTTGAAGACGACATGGTTTTGATTGTTTATAAAGGGCGTGTCTATACATCTATTGACATGGCATTTGCCTTGCCACGTCAGTTCATTTACCTTTGCCACCTCAGACGTCGCGCAGGCATAATCCAACAAAATTCTAACAGTGGCCAAAATCATCTTTCGGTAAAAGTTAACGCCTTTGTATGGGGCATTTGAATGTGTAGGCTAGAAGGGTCTTCCGAAGGAAACTTGATGGCTTTATGAGGGGCCAAAACTTTCTATGAGAGTGAAAGTCGGCGCCTTTCCTTGTTAAAAATCCACGAAACGTGTTGACCAAATCACAGAATCATCTCTCTCACAAAGTACTAGGGACCTAGAACGAGAGAGAGAGATGAACTTGAACGGCGAAAGATGGTGTCGTGGGATCTCTTCCCAGTCCTCTAAAACTCCTCTTGGAGAACCAGAATTACCACAAGCCAAAAATAGAAAGAAACTTCCAGAGGATCATTGACACATGCAGCGTTACTTTCATATAGTGAAGCCTGGCGACGAACAAGAGTTCACAGCAAGAAGAAGAAGCCGCCTCTGACCAGCTTGGGAGAAGAAGACACGCTTGGATGGATGGAAAGAGTAGATATCAGACACAGTCGCCACAGTTAATTGACATTGGTGACCACTCGAAACCCTAGCACTGTCGCGCTCGGCTTTCCCTTTCATCATTTCCCTTCTTTAGTTGCCATGCCATGATCTCCTCCTCCTTTTTCTTTCTCCCTCATGAGTAGTAGCAGTCAGGGAGATGGAGATGAGAGCAAAGGACCACTTTTGGACAAAGTGGGGCCCGCGGGCCAATGGGGGTGGTGATGGGCCCCTCCCTCCCACGTGAAGCCCACGAGGGTGTGGCCTGCCCACCACAACCCCCCCTCCCTCTCTTCTGTTCTGATAGCTACTCCTCTCCTCCCCCACTTGCATATCCCGACGTTTCTCCTCTTTTCTCTCTCTCTCTCTCTCTCTCGATGCAAAAAAGATTCTCTCTCTTTCAACATCAAAATTCATTAACGCGTCATAAATCTTTCTTCTTCTAATATAAGCAAAATCAGGGATTGTGAGTATTGACTTTGATCCCCACGTCGTGAAAACCCCTTGGGCAAAGTATTGGGACGCGGGCAAGTCGCGGCTGGTTTAGTTGTGGCACAACTGACGACTTTCGGGACACTCAATTCGACAATTATCGATCTCTTGAAAATCGTTTATGGAATTTGTTTTCTCTGCGGCGACCGGTCGGCACAATAAAGGCTCTAGAGATGATCTATGAGAAACGAGAGGATACATACTGTGCAATTTATGCCTAGACCATGGATCTGCGAACAACCCCGATTGAGAAGTCTTTTTGAAATATCCTATAATAAAGATCTGTTCAGAATGCTCCGATCTGATATCAAATTGCCTGCCCCATTTATTTCGCAAAAAATGAGTTATTTTTAAAATATTTTTCAAAAATTGATCACTTATGTGCCTTAGAAAAACGAGTGAATTTCATCGTTTACACAAATTATTGTTACTTTTGTGATTTTACATGGAGTAAATGACTTGAGATGGTTTTGACCTTTGACTGGCTTTTAGACCAAGAAAGATATCATTATACTACTCTTGGTTAAGTGCTGTATTGATAAATATAACAGCCCGTCAAGGTAGACAATCAACTTTCGATGATTAATGTCTTGATGATATGAAAAAATCTGAACACATGAGCATATAAAGAATGCACGACAAACCAGGGATTTTAGGGTATCTAAATGGTATCTCATGTGAATAGTATATGCTTTCCAATTGATTCTTTAATGATTTCCTTTGCTGGTCACTTTTTACTTGTCCATTCAACAAAAGAAAAAGAATTATGGAAAATGTCATATGCGAATATCCGTGTAAAAGTGTACATATTGTGAAATTTTCGAGGGTCACGAGGGATTAGGAAAGATCAAAAGTGCGTTCGCATTAAGCGAAAAAAACAAAAAACAGAAACATATCCAAAGACTTTCGTTTTAAATCGAAAGAAAAGGTGCTGCCGACTAATTTATGTTCTTATTTAATAATTCGCGTGCCAATATTTTCACTGATTTTTTCATCTTTCTACACCAAATCAAAATTTGCGATACACGACTAAGGCAATTATCTACCTTAAAAAATAATTAATTTTCACTAAATCCAACTTCAGTCGGCGGCATTTTCAGAAATCTAAATTGGGTAAGGTGTTCATGATTGTGCTGGTGCCATCATTTTAACCCACAACGAAAGAAGGTCAATAAATAAATGGAAGCTTCACGTCGAGGCTTGTTATGATTTCCACTTAAAGAAAGTCCAAGTTCATAAAGAAGTCCCGATCCTCAGAACGCATTACAAATGGTAACTCCGATAAACTTTAGACGCCAATCCTCCCCATTTCCATCTCTCAACCCCTTCTGCTCATCATTTTTATAAAAAAGAAGCGTTTCCTTATTATCAAAAGGAGAAAGAATAAGAATAATAATAATAATAATAATAGATTTTAACTTCTGGGTTTTGGCAAGATAGAAAGCAGACATGATTGTGGTCAAAGTCTTGCTTTTCTTGAAGGTAGAACGTGAAACTCTCCATCTGTCAGTACTGGAAAGGTCCAGGAGAGAGGGCGGGGGGAGGCAAAGACCACCCTCGTGCTCCAACTGTAACCTTTGACTCCATTGTTCACGTTAGTTGTAGTGGCTTCGTCACGATCTCCTAAACAATGTCGACAACGACAAATTAAAATAATGGTGTTGCCACGGGCATCCATCGGCCAATGGATGTGTCGAAACAGATTCGTGACCATTCCCGAATCAAGAAACGGAACGAGGATCACGCTTAGCGCCCAGGAAAAGAGAAGGAGAAAGCTTGACAAGAAAAAAAGGTTTTTTAACTTTTTAGATACGACCAAACCGGAGATAACAGGGGAAAAGTAGAAATCTACACGAGCCTGGAAGTGAAAAAAGCAAATGGGCTTTCTTCCTCCCTTGGAGCTGCAAGAAATCTTGTTCAGATGCAACAGCTCAGAACCAGGAACCAGGGAGGAAAGCCGAATCAGCCCATCAAAAACTTCCAGTATTGCACAATATAGGATGACGAAGACAACACCCACCGTACGATTTAACCTAGGTGCAAAAACATGAAAATCACATTCAAGCAAATTACAAGCTACGCAGGCACATTTAGTTGAACAGGGATCTGCTAGACCACTATAGCTATTAGCTCCGGCGTCGGCTCGATCAAAATGTCGGGACGACCCCATATCGCGAATCAGCCACGAACGCCGCCGCCGCGGAGGCGGTCCCGTAGATGTTGTCCACTTCTGATTCAATCTCCGTTCGCTTGGCGAAACGGCCCTTGATTCGCGGCCGGGTCTCGGCGTAGGCCTTCCTCGAGGCGTACCGGATCGTCTTCTCGAACTTCCGATTCTTCCTCTTCTCCCTGTACCTCAGTACCCTAGCTTCGCGGTCCATCCCGCACGTCAGGGTCGCTTGATTCGCCGTCGCGGTTGTGGCTGCCGAGTTGGTGACGCTCGGGTCGGTGCTGTTCCCGCTCATGCTTTGGACGAAAGGGTACGAGATATCGGACATGGAGTTCCCTTCTGGTACGACTCCGACATCGAGCGAAGACGACGACACCTGAAATAATATGCACACGGAGATTAACCTCCAGTTTCAGTAACCGGACACCAGTTCTTCTGGATTTCATCACAGGAAAGACTGATCAATCCGCTGCACTCCTCGAAGTATATTGTAATCTATTTAATACCTTCAACTGGATGATCAGGGTTGAAAGTGCATGACCAATATTTATATACAAGACATACTGAAACTCTGGAATTTATGTTTTCTCGACATGAATTCTTGTTTTAGATTTCCCCCTAAAGTAATAGTTTCATTGGATTATCGGCATATATGCGCTTAATCAATTGGAATTCAACAAAGATCGAGTGTCGAGGTAATTACACTGTGGCTGAGGTAGCTGAAGGATGTGAGCTTGGATCTGCAGAAATCGATATCGAAGCAATTCTCCGACGATGGACGAACCACGGGGGCCGGAGAGGGTTTGGTCTGGACAGGCACAACGCTATCGGTGGCCGACCCATGGAACCTATCCTTCGAGTTGTTGCCATACTCAAAATCAAGAAACGTCTCCATGTCGTTGAAGAACACATCTCCGCCACCACCCGCCGCTACTTTCACATCCACTTCTTCCACAGTCTTATTAGTAATCATGCCGGTATTCGGGAACAGCCACGAAGCCGCTTCCAACTCCTCATCCTGACAGGCGCCGCCAAAGCCGCCGCCGCCGCACGTGTCGGAGCTGCCGGTTTTGTTGGGCACGGCTAGGAAGTTGAAGGTGGAGGCGGCCTTGGCGACGGACTCGGCGGCGTCGAGGAACGGCTCCACGGGCACGCGCTCGTGGCGGCTGGCGAGGGGATTCGCGGAGTGGATGTCGGCGTCGCAGGTCACGCAGAGCGCCGCCGCGTCGGCCTTGCAGGTGACGGCGGCCGGGGCCTGCTCGCAGACCTCGCACATCCAGACGCGCTCGTGGCGCGCGGGCAGCTTGCCGGCCCCGTGGATCCGGGAGTCGCAGCCGAGGCAGAGGAACGCCGCGTCGGCGGGGCAGAACACGGCGGCCGCGGCGGACTTGCACGAGTCGCACAGCTTCGCCGGCACGCTCCAACTTCCGGCGAAACCCATCACTCGCTCACTCACTCACTCTCTCTCTCTCTCTCTATCTAGAATCGCGAGGTACACGAGTCGAGTTCTTGCAGCGCAGGAAATGGGAATCGGGAAGCTTTTCTTCTCGCGACGGCAATGGGAATTGCTGCGGGGGGTCGTTGATGTTGGGGTTTGATTTTTCAAAGGTGGGGTTGGAGCTGTGCATTTGGAGGAGGAGGAGGGGGGGTCTTGATCTTGGTTATCTATTAGTCTAGTCAGAGAGAGGGGAAATCTGGATGCTGACGAGTAAGGTGAGGACACGCGGACGATCCTCGGCCAAGTAAAAGGTTTTCGCGAATTATTATTGGCGAGTAGTTGTCAAGTGTCTGTGCCGACGTGGGCCCCCATCCTTCTGGATGAGAGAGAGAGAGAGGATCTACTTCTAGCAGTAGCCTGAGCGAGACGAGGCGAGTAGGGAAGCCGTGAAATGGATAACCCATGTGGTGTCGGGTCGGGTAATTCGGGAAGGGCTCGTGTTGGTTCAAGAGAGGAAAGGAGTTTTATTACTTTAGGGACTCTTTAGCTTTTTAAATTTTTTGTTGTCGGTCGATCCCGTTGCCGCAGAATTCCTGTGAGTGAATCCATGTTTTGCCTACAAATACCTAAATATGTCGAGGGGTCGTTCCGCCAAGATGTTTCTGACTTCTTTGAGTTGTGGAAGTTGTCCTCTCCCAAGCATGTGTGGAATTTGAGCTGCCTTGATTTTCGGGGATTATCTACCTTCGGTAGGCTTTCTTCCGCTGGAAATCGACGATCGGACAAAATTACGTGACGGTTAATTATACGAAACTTCTGATGAGAAATGCTATTCGATTGACGGCTTGCTTCCGCTTCGGCAAAGAAACAATAAATGAAAGTTTTTCCTCAAACCACTTCTCCGATCGGCGCATTACAAATGGGGATATCGCCAGCCTATAATTTTAGTTATTGAGTAACAATGTCGGAGAAGTCCGAGGACAGCACGCCGGTGACCAAACCCAAAGTTAGATCAGCAGGACCTGAAAGTCAGGTCCAGTTAGTTCCCGCGAGTACGTCATGCAGTGCGTGAGCCAAGGGGGAGTCGGACGAAAATGCCCCTCGCGACGTTTCCACACACCCTCCACCGAAACCAGATTTTATAAAAATCCGGACCGACGAGGACATTACCCGTCGCTGTCGCCCGCCCGAATGACGGTGTTGGCAGACAAGGCGGTCGGCGAACCGTGTCGCGTTTTCGGATACGCACTCCGGATTTGTGTGGCTTCCTTTTGATCGGGGCTATTTTGGGGACACTCAGTTAAACATTTCGCCGGGCCTTTTTTTTTTTTTGTCGTTTTTCCTTCTTTTTTTGGGGTTTTAAATTGAGTAAAATAAAATATTGCTGCTTCTGTCTTTTAATTTTTTAAAATTTTGGTGACTTGGGGTTTTTGAGGATTGATGTGTGAGAGCTGTTCGCTTAGGTGTCGCACGGGTAACACGAGCTCGACCGAAAATTGGGCTACGTGGCGATTAAGGTTATTTATTTTTATTCCTGGGAATTTGGGAACATATCGATGTGAATATATATACATATATATACATGCATATATATGTATGTATATATATATATAAATGAGGGGACATTATGTCTAGTGCAAGAGCTGCCTTTTACTTCCCTCAAAAGGCAAGTGTTTGGGCTGGCTTGTGCGGGTGGAACATGACTTCAATTGAAGAGAGGTCAATTCAGATTTTTCACTCGAATAAATGAAATAGGTTTAATTGGTGGAATTTGTGACGAGGATGGGTCAGTCGTTGGATGAGGCGGTCCGTTATGCATTAAATACGGAAGGACGGGATTGAGTCATCTGAGGCGGACGATCAAAGTGTTGCAATTCAACCCATCCATACATTATATATTTATGAATATTTCATTACGACAAACATTCATTCCTTATTTAGGATCGAATATGAATAATTTCCAATTTTTATTGTTTTGTGGCCAAGCAAAAAAACAAAGGAGTCTAAAATTGAGTCTTCCTTTCTCAATGAATGCCTTAGATGACTGCAAAGAGGATAACCCACCCTATACCATATACATCAATCCACGGATCACGTAATATATGTTTTTTTGGTTTTTGAATCACTTTAAAAAATGAGTCAACAAAATCTTTTTTTTTTCTAGCCAACACAAAATCTAGAAAAAAAAAATTAGGAAAATGATTTCTTATTTCAAAAATCTTAATTCATTTCCCAAAATATGACTAGACATTGTTACTTGGACTAGACTACGCTTGGGTACAAGAACATCAACGCTGGTTCCTAGGTCCTTAGCAATGAGCCCGAGCCTAAAGGTCGGGGACGAGTCCATAGGGTCAAGCTTAGGTCCAAAAGAGGTTGAGCCTAAAGCCTCGATAACCATACCCAGTTCCTCGACGCTTGGGCTCGAGCTCGAGACCCTAGCGCTCGTTCCCTACTCCCTAGTGCCCGAGCCTAGGTTGACAGTGGTTGGGCCCGAGATCCGGTGCCAATGCCCCGGCTCCCTAACGCCTAAGCTCGGGTCCACAGAGGTAAGGCCTAGGACCCTAGCGCTTGTGATCAAGTCCCTAGCTGCTAGGCTTAGATTCCCAACGCTCGAGCTCGGGACCATTGAGGCCAAGCCTGGGGATTTGGTTCCTATACTCAAGTCCCCAATGCTTAGGCTCGGGTACATCGAGCTCGAGCGTGGAACATTCTGTGTGTCTCGGGACTGGCTTCGATGGACCCAGGCCCGACCTCGATGAGCCCAACCTTGATAAACCCAAGTTTGGGCACTAGGGTCCTAGGTCCAGCCTCTGTGGTCCTTGGCTCAAGCACCAATGATCAAACATGGGCACTGGGGTCTTGAGATCGACCTTGATGGACCTGACCTCAAGTGTCAGGGGCTTGGGCATGAGCATCGAGGTCCCAAGCTAAGCCTCCATGGACCTAGCCCCTGCCTCAATGGACGCGGGCTCAAGTGTCGAGGTCCTGAGTCATTGCCTGGGCTCAAGACTTTGGTGCTTGTGCTCAGTTCCTTAGTTGTCCATGCTAGTGAAAGGTTTTAGATTTCAGACAAATATAAAAAATCATTGTCATTTATTGTCATTTTTCAAGAAACAATTCTTTGGAGAATATTTTTCAAAAATATCAAATTTTTCGCCAAATAAACGGAGCCTAAACTCCAAATTAGATTCCCTATGAAAAGTTAATAATTTAAATGGTAAATGATCAGAGTGTGAATGATTCAATACAGAGTTGAAGGTTCCAGAGTTGATGGATATTTCACTAGGAAATTGCCGGATAATGGCTAGAGGTCAAGGGGGACCCTTTGGGAATGTCGAGGTTTGTATCAGTGGGCCGCACCCAAAAAATATAACATAACCTTGGTCAGTTATAAATTGAGAAAATATCGAAAGAGGAGGCGGAAGAAGCTAAAGTTGACGGTGCTTAAAATAGATTTACTACAAGTATATTGAGCCACTAATCATAATCAAGATTCTCGATGGACGGTCGGTGAAAAGGACGTCGCGAAAGTACTAGACCATCACGCAAGTTATTAAAGTATTTCATTCATTTGTAAAGTGTGTAGGTCAGATATATTTGGACTAAGAGCCACAATGCATGCGCTTCGCGAGTGTACAAATTCGAATAAATAATTCGAAAAAGTTAATAATGAGAGTTGTCTCAAAAGAGAAAATATCAGTTAATTTTTTCGAGTGGAGGCGGTTCTGAAGAATAGTTTTTATAGGAACAGAAAGCGAGTCGATCGAGTGTTTTGACTTAATATATATATAAGATATTTTCTCTTTGAACTCAAACGGGGAATAGAAATGAGCAAAACTTTAAAGGAAAAACTAAAAGGGGATGAAAAAATTTGCAACTTTGCTTATCTCAATGATTATGATTAATCACAATAAGTGACTGACCTCTAGCTGGTGAGCACGCGACAATTGGGTATGAGACCTCTCTGAGCTGGAAATTGAACTCATCTTTTGGGGTTTGCCGATAAACGATAGGACCATGGCGGCGATGTGCTTCGAGCTGAGCCCTGCCTCGTTGACCTAATCAGCCTGAGATATGGGGTCGATGTACCTGTCCGATAGCATCATAGCCCTCCGCTGCAAGCAACCAAGAAGCACCCAAAGCAACTTGTCATCAAGTCAATCAACCCCTTTTCACAATCCTTCCAAGAAAAGTATCCAAAGAGTCCTAAATCTATCACATTTTTGCCAATTCAATTCTAAAACTTTTAATTTTACCAATGAGTCTTATACCCTTTTACGTTTTGCCAGTTGAGTCTATTCGGCCAATTTTGGCCGGAAATCATTGACGTAGACGTAGGTTGTCTTACATAATGCGGCCAACGCTTATGTGGATTATTTTTAATAATGTTCTAATTTTTTTTTCGATTTATTTATTTTCTTTTTCGATTTATTTATTTATTTTTCTTTCCTTGGCGAAAAAATAAAGAAAATAAAATTAAAAAAGGAAAATAATAATAAATATTAAAATCGAAAAAAAATTATTAAAATTATCTACTTCAGCGCCCCTTCATCACGTAGGACGACCGGCATTCACGTCAGCGAAATCCGGCCAAAATAGACTCAATTGGAAAAAAAACGTAAAAAGGTTTAGGACTCAATTAACAAAATTAAAAGATTTAGAACTGAATTGACAAAAACGCAATAGATTTAGGACTTTTTGGACAATTCTTCCCTATCATGTAACATACCTCTAAAGGCGTTCCTTTGTTGTTTGGAGGAAGAACGGCTCTTATACCGTTTCCTCTTGGATACCTAAAGCAACTAGGTCGATCGTCAACAGCAGCGGCGACGACCACCAAGTGCATGAGCTCGGCCTCACAAGAAGGGGCCATCACCACCATATTCGGTTGACAGGCCATGAAAGTGGTGTCAAAGGCTCCACAATGGGTTGGACCGTCCATGCCGACGAGTCCCGCAGTCCCGCCCTGTCCATTGACAATCTCACCGCAAGCCTTTGAAGATCGACGTCATGAGCTACCTACAAATGCTTACTACCACCAAAAAGTTAGCATCCCAGACTTACCTTAGCATGTTTTTAAAAGGGTACTCTATATTTGTAATGAATCGCGGTAATTATTCAGAACGCGAGAGTAAAGTAAACTCCGAATGTAGCAGGTTCGCATCGTTTAGCTAATCAAAAGATAAGCACTCAAGAAACCAAAGGATGTTCACTAAACATGAGTTGACCATCTTGCATAAACTATAACACTCTAGAAGGCCCATTGCTTCTCGCTTCCAAATTCAGAAGCCCATTTCCTTTTGAAGGCTCGGCAGTTGGGAGGGTCTTTCAACACCTCACCCTCTTGTTTTAACAAGCTTTCACTGCTTTCTCTGCCCCGACCCGGCCCACATTTACATAAGCCGAGTCCCCAGAAAAGTTTAGAGTACTCAAAAGTAAATATGATCATATCCATCCGGTGCATGTGAGCCCAATTCAAATGCACCTCTGAAAGATGTGGGATTCACCTGATTTAATAGGCGCATACGGTGCCGACTCCAACTTACGGCGCCGGTGTTTTTGTCACTATCGATGCTATATAGTCCGAGTCAAGTAGGTCGTACTTTGAGCGGTGGCTCACACAAGTTCGACTTGGTGTAGAAACAACCATGCAGTGTGCCATACTTATTTTTCACGCTTTCAACTAATGCGATGCCCCATATCATTTGCCATGACTTGGTCTAAATTTGTATGGGCCAAGCTTTCAAGAATGAGTGTCCAAGTGGTGACCATTGGTGTCGAGCCTATGATATTTCACGAGCTCTTTCCATTTCATGTGAGATTTCAAGGGATCATATTCTCAATTAAGAGGGAAAAAAAACATTCGAAAGTTGGTCATTAGTTTTCGCAAGAAGGATTTAAAGTGTTAAATATGCCTCTCTTTCCATTGTTCGATCATAGATGAAATGAGGATGTCATTTAGATTTATCCGATGTCTGAGAAACAAATCAAATACAGGAGCTCGCAGAAAACTCTTGGGACCCTCTTAATATTTCGTGCACTAGGGTATTAGCCTATTGCATCGACAAACGATGATCTGTTCGACGAGTTTTTTCCCTCATAAGAGGAAATAGACATGATGTTTAGCTTGGGGATTGGTTGGAGCTCGGTTTGACCCTAAGTGCGGACCAAGACCGAAGACCAAGTCCAAGCCCACGAGGGAGCCAGTCATTGCGACCACGCGAAATCTCACTTTGTATTATGGCTCGCGCTGCATGTGGGAGCGCAAAATTCCTAGTTGGTCACCATCCTAGTTGGTCACCAAATTCATTGGAGGAAAACTCATTCCATAACCCTTTTAGCTTCCGACAAGATAATAGGCTAATAGCAGCAACCTTATGTCTATTGGCTACTAACGAGTTGCTAAGGACTTGGACATTAACATTAACATATTTCACGCAGGCCCAGTTAGGATAAGATAAGGAAGACCTAAACCCTAGCTTGGGGTAACTACAAGCGGAGGAGATGCTAACTTAAGGACTTGGGCATCTTGATCACATTTAGCTACGTGCTAACATCGCTTAAAAGAATCGCTTGATCAACATTATTCTCGTCCCCACCGCATGCTGCATTGTTGTTCTTTTTCTTTCGTTATCCACCTCTCTTTCCTCGGAGTAACTTAAAGGAGCCGGTCTGGACAAACCGACCGACGGATGGATCATTCGAAAGGGACGAGGAGATGCGTGTGACCTAGATCAGATTGAGGACCTGGAAGAGGAGCAACATGAGGAAACGTACAAAATAATAAGTTGTCTTCTTATGCCCTAGAAGAACTTCAATTTGAAAAGAATATAATTTGGCAAAGCGCTATTCGAGGACCAACAGCCGCCACATCTTATGATTGGGTCGCTCAAGATAGCTACTGAAATTGGACGTCCTCACGACCTCGCAGACCGCCCGTCCCCAGATCCTACCCCGACGCACTACCTAAATCCTTGCCCGAAGGATCAGACCCAAAGTGTCTTATCCTCTTGGTGTGTAATGAAATTTCAAAAATGGAAGCTCAGTCAGATGCAACTTGCGGCACGGGAATTCAAATTGGTCTCCAACACTAATTGCATCTATTCGACGGCAAAATCTGAGGCACGTATCACGTGCGTTCGACAAGTTTAAGTTGGTCGTTGCACAATGAGATGAAATGTTGCGTAAATCCGACTAATCTACATATCCATGCACACTTGCCAAGCGTGCACGGGCCTAGTTATTGCATGCAACATAAACTGTTCAATGTTTTTGTTTCAAAGGTCAGGGATATTGGAGTATAGTTCATACTCCCCATTAATAGAAAAGCATTTGGGTTCCACTCCTAGGTGAGTTGGCGGGAGTCCAGAGGGACTGCCTCGGTGGAGGTCGTGGGGACGGTACCCTCGAGCCGCTATAGGGCTTTTATGATTTAAGCTCATATTTTTTATTAATAGTTTAGATTTGGGCCCATGAATAGCTACTGTTTATATATACTTTTTTTCTCTTGTCAGTAAGCAATATAATTTAAAGGTGCAATGTGCTAATTATAGTGGAATCTTCCGCTAAATGTAGCTCCTAGTTTAAGAGTGAACTAAGATAAAAACTTTGCGTCTCAATTTTCTCTCTCTCGACTTTTACTCTTTATTTCGTGTGATTGTGCAATCGATTCCTAACAAGGGGTTGGTGCAATTAAAAGGTGAATATTATTATTTTTCTTTTGGGATTGGTCGGTTTTTGAAAAATTAATGGAAGTGAATTTTGCGACCATCTCTCTTCTGATTCTAGGTTGGTTGATAATCAGAGTCTATAGCAAATTAGAAGAGAAACTCGCAAGTCATTGACCTTTTCTTCTTTCGCAGACGTCAATTTTTTTTTTAAGACAGTGACCTACGCAATCGATCCACGGGGTGGTGCAAAAGGATTAGAGTATTTGAAACTACTCCTTAGAAAAGAAAGCACTATCAAAACTGTTCTATTCCTCTTAGCAACGAAAATGGTTTTCTAATTACTAATATAATAGTTTTCATGCACGTGCATTCACGATTAGATTTCCTTTCTTGTGCAACATTATCAAACCGACAATGGAATTCATAAATTTAATTGCATGGAAAAAAAATTGAAACTGTTTTCTTTCTTGCTTTTTTTTTTTTTTTTTACTACTATGCAAATTCTTCTTTGAAGAAAGGACATTAGATGAACATTTTGCCTTTCATACATTTATTTGAAATTCAAAAGATAAAAGAAAATGAAAGACGCATTCTAGATTTCTCGCATGGAGTGCACGGATGGGGTTGATTGTATTAAAAGGACAATTAAGTAATTTCATCAAGTGCATATTCTTAATAGAGTGTATGTAATTGATTTCTTTGTTCGACCTTTTTGTCCTTTTTATTTGGTCAAATTTACCTTTTCTCCTCTTTAGTAAGAATTAAGTTTATAAGGGCTTTAATGGGAAACACAAAAGTGCGACAATTGGGTGTTTGTCCTCACATGTAGGGTACGAGAACCAGACAGATACTTGTGGCGGGAGGAGGTTCGTCTTACGACGGCGATGACGTCGGCAAACATGTCTTGTCTCCATCGTAGAAAATTGGCTGGGATTGAGCGCCCAACTCCAGCCAATTCGGATTTAGGACGTGCATGATAACATTTTTGGAATAATATTTTTGCTTCAGAAGTATTTACAGAGTAAAAATTTATTTGTTAATACAATTTCAATATTTTATTTCTGGAGCACTTTTTCACTTTTAGAGCAAAAATGCATTTAATAAAACTTCTTTTTTTGAACTTTGGAAGTGCTTTTTCCCTTTAGAAGTTATTTTTACCCCAAAAAAAGGAGTAATTTTTTTTTACTTCTCTACTTTTGGAACATTTTTTTTTTCAATTGAGTCTTACATTTGTACTAATTCAACATATTTAGCCGGCCGACGCTGACATGATGTGCCAACAGACCAAAATAATAATATTTTAATATTTTTGATAATTTTATTTTTATTTTCATTTCTTGCTTAGAAGTGTGGCTAGCGAGAGTCGCGACCCTTGCTCGGCCTCGCCTAGGCGAACAAGGCAACCTTGTTGATTGTGGGGGGAAGGCGGCCAGCCATGGTCGACCTTGGGCTCGGTTGACGAGTCGCAGGCAAGGCCATGGCAAGGCTTGCGATGGGTTACGATGCGTCATCGGAGCTCGCGATGAGGTGCGAGGCCAGCCTCACCCGAGACTCGCCGACTATGGGCGAAGCCGGCCATGGCCTCGCCAACCGCAAGCGAGGCCACCTTCGCCCGTGGCTGGTGAGTCAGCCTCGTGCGCCTAAGCGAGGGCCGCGACTATCACCAACCATACTTCTTGCTATGCATAAAGCAAGAAAGAAGGATAAAAATTAAAATTAATTTTAAAAAATTTAAAAATATTATTATTTCTCTTCTAGAAGCAGAATTTTCTCTTGTTTTATCAAATACATTTCTCATCCATAAATCTAGTTCTAGAGTAGAAGTAGAAAAATCAACTTCTGGCCAAAAGTTGATTTCTGAAGCAGAAGTGTTGCCATGTCCGCCCTTAATAACTTTCCTATATTAATCCACGGCTCGATGCTCGGCTCAAGCTCGATCACAGCTTGATCGTTCAAGCTCCAACTACTTTCCCCTTTCTCACCCTTTTCTATTGGAAATACAAATTCACGTGAAACTCGAAATTATATATAGTTGCCGGCGAGTTTCTTGCACGAAATTTTTCCTTTTTGAGATTAACTAATTACTCATTTTCACATCGGCCTATTACTTAATACGCAATGGTATTCGATAAGTCTCTCCACAGATCTGTACGAGTGGGGAAGTTACGGGGCGACCCAAGACCCAAACATAAAAACTTCATGGGCCAATCCGGCGCAAATTAAATTTGAAATGGGCGGAACAAAATCGGAAAAATTACCAAAAAAGTCTTAAACTTATTGCAATTGTATCAATTCAA
>BCNH02000003.1:921283-948714 GCA_001662345.2 Metrosideros polymorpha var. glaberrima | reverse complement strand
AGGTGAGGGCCGATGAGGCTAAGGGCGATCTTGCCCTTGCCCAGCCCAAGCCTCGCAAGGGTTGGGCAAGGCTCGCCCTCACCAATTGCCGGCGGGGGCAAGCCTTGCCAAGCCTCGCTCGGCGACCAGCTAGAGGTTGAAGAAAAGAGAAAAAAAAACAAAAACAAAAATAAAGGAAAAATAAAATATATATTATTAAAAATTATCCACATCGACGCCGACCTGCCAAATGGATTAAAGTGGCATAATTGCAAAAGGTTTAGTATTGGCCAAAAAAAAAAATTATGATCGAATTGGCATAATTGCAATATGTTTAGGATTTTTTTGATAATTATCCTAAACGAAATCAAATAAGAAAAAATAGGATGCAACCTATAGTTTAAAACACCAACATTGGAGAAGAAAAGGTGTCTTGAGATTGTGGCTGAGAGGTGTCTCTAACGGACGCCTAACCTAAGGCATCCGAAGCTGGACTTACGGCTGGTAAACAAGTATCAGCAATGTGGGGAACTAACTGAGAACGTCGTGCACTGAACTTTCCATAGCCCTTTATAATAATAATACAGAGCCAAACCCGAGAAAGGGAAGCTACCCTCTCCTTCAACCCCCGACACCTACCGTTTCTTGGTCCATCTGACCATTAGCTCTGTTCTGCTCGTAATTCACTCATCGTGCAACGCAATGTGTACACTTATCCACATTGAATAGAACAAGATGCATCCCGATATAAGTCGATCGAAGTTAAAGATGCTTCGAAATTTCGATTACGACGTTAAACAGAGATCAACCATCGCAACTATTCTTCTGATGGAGAGAATGGATTGACTATTTCATCCGATGCATATGATACTCTCTCGCCCATGAGTCAAAATATCAAGTAGAGTAAACAGATATATTTGAGACCAGCCCTGCTCCTCAAGATATCGCATGAACTAGTCAATACATTAACAAAGCTTAATTATCTTTTAAAGAAAAGAAAATTAAGTAATGTAGGAGATACTAAGAATACTTTGAGAAATAGATTATTTAATGATGTGAAAACTTCAACCAGATAGTTAAATAAGCAGGTCATATTGGAGTGCATTCGTCACATTACTGGCATACCAATTTGGTTAAAAAGAACATTAGTATCTCTATCGTTATTATTATTATTTTTTATTGTAAGGGTACTTGTTAAACAACTAATTAAGAAAATTTTTGCAGATTTCAACTAGGGGTGTGCATGGTCCAGGCCGGTCCGGGCCTCGTATGGAACTGCAAACCGGACCGGTAGTCCCGGTCCCTAAATTTTCGGGACCGAGGACCGGACCAGGACCAGTCGGACTAGGACCGTTAGTCCTGGTCCGGTCCCAATAGGACCGGCAAACAAACCAAAAACGCCGTTGTAGCTCGCGATTTCACTTGTCGCGAATCTTGGAGAGCTCGGCCTCGATCTTGCGGAGGTGCGGTGGGTTCCAACGATGTTTTTATAGGCGATGGAAAGGAGGTGCGGTGGGTGCCAACGACATTATAAATAAGTGTTTGCTAAAAGAAAAGTCATTGTATTCTTCTAGAAAGTTTGAACACTAAATACACAGTGTTGTTTAATTATAGTTTTTGTTCTCTCAGTTTGACTATCTCGGACGAGAAGAATAAGGCTCATTAAAAGATGAATTCATCTGCTACTTTTTGAATTTTAATACTAGTTGATTTCCTTTGGTTGGAAACTAAAAAAACTTTTACAAATTGTATACATCCTATAACTTGTATGTTTTTACCTCGACAATAATATCGATCATTGCCAATGTAAGAGTCTTTCTTAATTTAAATGAGTTCAAGGCAGAACATTATCAAACTATCAGAGAGAGTAAAAAAGGCTATGGATATAGTTTTATATAATCCGACTCTTTAATTGTTTCAAATGAGTTCATGAATTTTGACAAATAGCCCACATAATTAAATTACCATATTTATTTTCAAGAAATCTTTGTGTTAACACATAAATTTTGGTTCTAAATTAATCATTCATCTTTTAAGAAAGTTTGAGGAGAATATGCATATATATATTTTATTTTTTTTATTGGTTCGGTCCGGGTGGTCCGATCCGGTCCTGTGCCCCCTGGAACCGAGGACCGGACCGCCCAGCCACCGGTCCCGTTTATTGGGACCGAGGACCGGACCTGTACCCTCAAGGACCGGACCAACCCGGCCGGTCCGGTCCGATCTTGGGCCGGTTCGAGCGGTCCCGGTCCAGTTTGCTCACTCCTAATTTCAACGCTTTGAAAAGTAAATTATTTCTTATTAAATATGCTTAATGAGTATTGGAGTATCACTTGTAAACATGATTTTGTTTTTTCAATTATTTCTTCTCCTTGGACTGATAAGTTATATATCAGGCGTGCGTGGTCTTTTAAGTTTCGTTCGGCTTGGGTAATACCATGAACACTACGTAGCTACCTAGATTGTGGTTATCGTACAAGCATAGCTGTCGTGTTCAATAATATTGTGATTGCATTATTGCTGGAGCGTTAATTGTAACTTATAGTGGCCACAAATAAAATCCAAAAAATGGAAAGCCAGAGCAATCATTCTTGTCAGCTAGCATACAATATATTCTTATATTACTCGGTGCACGCAACCCCTACGTCCCCATCTCTCTCTTAATTCGAAACGATTCATAAGAAAAACATTTCAAAAGGGAATTATGGGTGCGATATAAGTGCATGCACTTCTAGATTGGTTGCATTCCATGTGCACATGCATTATCTATCACTGTTATATCCGGCAACGATCTTCCCGTGTGAGTTTAATGAATGTTTGATTAAGCAAGACCTTGGCGAAATTTCAATTAAATCATCGTCCAAAGAAGCTCCTAGGTTCAAATTTGGAGAGTGGCAATAAATTTCAAATTAGAACAACCATTGATCTAACCTAGACTTTTCCTCCTTAATGTCCCAACATTCATAATGTAATAATGTAATGTACAGGGAAGGTAGCTCGTTTTCGTGTGTTGACATATATATGTAGGTGAGTGTTACATGATATATGTATGTGTATTATTTGGCCCGTCTTTTAATATTGCTTAAACTTTCGGTAGACTGTTTATCTAACAACCGCGACGATAGCTCATTTAGCTTGCAAAATGATTGATAGTTATGTTCCTTTTTTTTTCTTTCTAATTATTAAAGTATCACGCACTGCTTCTACTAGATCTAATTAGGCCGACATACGATAAGAAATATATCATGAACGCATCATTTAACACGTTTCTAAATAGTTAAACTTTTGGAAAAATCAATTTATCTAACATGGTATTAGAGATAGGTTAATGGTTCAAAATCCCAACGTTCTATCTCAATTGTGTTGTGATGTGGTTCATAATCCCCATCAACAAGAAAGTAGTAGAGTCCCGCTCATGTAATTGAGCAACGTAACGAAAAGTGCGAGATGCTAATTATAGTGAAATTCTTTACTAGATATAGCCCTAGTTTAAGGGTAAACCAGAATAAAAACCTTACATCTCAATTTCTCTTTTTTGATTTCTCTCTTTTTCGTTGTGATTGTGCACCGATTCTCAATATATTGTCCCACTTAGACATGGTATTACGCGGCTTGTTTTCATGTTCCTCTATTATCTCTTTAAAGTGATCACATCCACATCCTGTTTTGTGCGTACAAAAAACAAGCTCACATGAGAGGGGGACTGATAAGAAATCTGCTATATATACCTTGTTCAACACATTTCCTTCATAACAACTTGTCTAACATGGTATCATAGACAGGTCAAGGGTTCAAATTGTTAAAAAGCTCTATCTAAATTATCTCACTTAGACATGGTGGGATGGTGCCTGCTTTCATTTCCCTAGTTTTCTCTTTGAAGGGATCATGTCCACATTTTGTTTTGTGCGTGCGATGGACCGACCTACACACAAGGGGAATACTAAGAAGTGCGTAATGAATACATCGTTGACACATGTCCATTATAGCTTAAGTTTTTGGAAAAAGCAATTTGTCAAACAATTCATAAATAATCTCTCTTCACTTATTAGTTTAAACTTTTTAATTAGACTTTCTCATATGGTCATCGCTATTACACATCTGTGGCTCGTCGTTCTTCTTTTAATACCGTTTTACTTCGGTTTGCACGTGAGAGAGGTCATATAGAAGCCCACATCAATCTCTTGTCTTTGTGCCCAAACAAACACAATCCATCCATGTCAAAACTGATAAACTATGATAAGATTCATCGAATGCCACATTGATGGTCCACATTCATAGTCTCGAGATATTAATACTAAACCTAGATACCGACATGTCATGATGGAAAAACAAAAAACGGGGTAGTGAGCTGTCTCTCCATCCAACCAAGATAAAGGTGTAATGGGTGAGGACGTTTGCGTTAATTACAGATTACGGCAAACGATAGTCCCTAGGTTAAAGAAAAGTCCCTTTTAAGTTTCGAAGATCGAGGGTTGATCATTCAAGATTACAAGAAAAGGCAGAAATGAAGGCCATACTAAGCTACCTAACCCAGAGCTTAATTCGTTCTATTACAAGATCACAAACGGATGGACAATCTGAAACGTGACCAAGAATCATGCCTTGCTTGGACGCATTCAAGTCAGATTCTAATCAACGAGATGCAAGGACATTCCACAACAAGTACAGACTATTCTGCGCAAGCATTTCCAAATGGGGAAAACTGTCCAAAAAATCCTAAATCTATTGCACTTTTGTGAATTCACTCACAAACCTTTCAATTTTACCAATTAAGTCCTAAACATTTTTCACTTTTTGCCAATTGAGTCCATCCGGCCAATTTTGGCTGGAAATCGCTGACGTAGACGCTGGCCGTCCTACGTGGTACAACTGACGCTGATATTGACATTTTTAAATAATATTTTAATGATTTTTTGAACTTTTTTTATAATTTTTTTTTATTTCCTTTCTTCTATTTTTTCCTATTCTTTTTGCATGGCCTGCGAGGGCTAGCCTCGCCAGATCTAGGGAAGCCATCCCTCGCCCAGGCCACAGCGACCTCGAAGGGCGTTGCCTTGGCCCAGGCGACGCCAGGCTAGCGGGTGAGGGTCGCCCTCACCTAATCTGGCGAGGCCAGTCCTCGTCTAGGCCACGGCAGCCTCACCCTTGCCCGGGGATGCCCTTGCTAGCCACCGCCCATGGCCGGTGGCCGTTCTTTAGCCACCAAACAAAAGAATAGGGAAAAAAAATCAGAAAAATTATAAAATAAAAATAAAATATTATTAAAAATGTCCACATCAACGCCAACCGTACCACATAGAACGGTCAACGTCCACATCAGCGATATTCGGCCTAAATTGGCTGGATGGGCTCGATTGGTCAAAAGTAAAAGGATTTAGACTTAGTTGGCAAAATTGAAAAGTTTATGACTGAATTGGCAAATGTGCAATAGGTTTTAAGACTTTTTAGACAATTTTCCCTAAATGCGTTTTGATCCAAATTCCAAGTCATCAATTCATTATCTGAGCATTTTACACTTTGTTATTCTACTTGTTCAATCCACGACTAAATCAAACGCGTTCTTGTCTTTTCTAATTCCAAAGCTCTTCTACTGAGAATGCATCCGATTGAAAGATAATCTCATGCAGAAACCCCCGGTTTTCCAATCTGCAAGTTAATAATTGGCATCAGTATGAAATGGATAAATGTCATCCAAAAGTAGGTGCCTAAGCATGCCGTAGCATATGGACGGGTCGCGTGAACCGTGGGTCAATCACATCACACTTCACGGCTGGTAATACCCAAGAACGTTGGAGTCAAAAAAAGTCAACTCCCAGATCCAGGCTCCAATCATGTAGCCGACCAAAAGATTTTTCCCCTAAGTAAAGACGTAAATTACATAAACAATATAAATTATATCATTGAGCAGGAAATCCAGCACGTTATTCTCGGGTGCTGACTAATTTAACATCGCCGACTTCGGGGTATTGTGAATTATCAGCAAGACCTGTCTTTATATGCAGACAGATCACGTTTTCTTTTTCTTTCTATTTTTCATTTTTAATTTTCAGTTGTACCCCAGATGATAGATTAGTTTCGCTGATTAAATAGAAGATTCAATTTACCGAAATCTGTGCTTGAACACAGGCCATTTTAGGTCTTAACTTGTGTCGGTGAGAGGGAGGAGCCTGACAAATATTTGAAGCCATTAGTTTTTTTGGGGGCCACCATTTAGGCCTCGGTATCCATCATTCGACCCACTTATTTCATTATCTTCCAAAAATCTTCCCTAAACGGGGTGGATTAATACGAATTATAGGTACTAAGTGGAGCCAACTGCTGGCGACGCATCCCATCTAATCTTTCTTTCGATCCATTCGGACCATACCTTGATATCTTTTCTATTCAAATAATTTGTTAATAGTTAGATAAGACTCGTTCGGTAGGATAAATAGGATCCATATCCGATCTCATTGCCCACTGAGCTATGATTAGCTCCATTAGAATAGAACAACACAAGGTTTGCGGTAGTCGTATTATATTTGCAAGAGGTTAGGAATTTGGACTGCCCCTCTTGACCAACTTTCCATCACATGCTCAAATTTTCCGAATTTGGTCCGACCATGTGCGTCATCACACACGAGAACGCATGAAATCCCATAACTAAAACATGGTGGTTCTACGTGGCATGCTGTGATTTGTCGGTTTCCACACTGTAATCGTTGGATAAGTCTCAAAATCTTTACTCGAGTGACTATTAGATCAACAGCTACCCTCCATTCAAACCGTTTGTCTCCTCCGTTCTCACCAGGCAATCAAACAACTAGTCCATGGACAAGGCGGAGACTTCCACGAATCCTTTTAAATTCAATAATAGTCACATTTCCAGAAATGTGACTATTAATGCTTGCCCTTTCCCTTGGAGCATTAGAGCCATAGACATGGCAGCTGCAAGGAAGAAGCACCAGGCCTCCTCCAACAAAAGGTCCATCTCCCCCTCCAACCTCAGCACAGATTTAGAGCATCTCGGGTACAAGGAACATCTCCAAGGTGTTTAGAAAGAGAGAGAAACCGATTCTTTCGGGTCGCTGGCGACAAGGAACGAAGAAGAACAAGAAAAGAAGAAACAGATTTTTAGTTCCTCGTGTTGAAGCGAAAATGGGCCCCGGAAATAACATAGGGAAGTACCAATTCAGCAGGGTCATCGGAGAAGGTACCTTTGCCAAGGTCAAGCTCGCGGTGGACAGCACCAACGGCCAGTATGTTGCCATCAAGATCATCGACAAGCAGATGGTCATGAAGAGCAATCTCAAGCATCAGGTAAAATTCAGCATCAATTCCCGTTTGCAGGGCAATAAGGAAAATAGAACTTGGGATTAACACTGTGAATGTCGCTGTTTCAGGTAAAAAGAGAGATAAAAACAATGAAGCTTCTGCATCACCCCAACATCGTTCGGATCCACGAGGTATGCCTGCCAAATCCGAAATAACCACTTCCAGTTACAATTCTGTACCTCAAGAAACTTGGGGGAAAAAGCAATCCTGAAATTGACTTAGAATCAAATCGCTTGTAATAGGTCATCGGTACGAAGACAAAGATCTACATAGTGATGGAGTATGTATCTGGAGGACAGATTTCAGACAAGCTGGTAAGGCTCGATGATCAAAAAGAAAGTCGCAGGGGTTGTTCAGCCGGTTTTAATGATTATTTTTAACCAGGCTTATTCGAAAAAATTGAGCGAATGTGAAGCGAGAAAGCTCTTCCAACAATTAATTGATGCAGTGGACTATTGTCATAGCAGAGGTGTTTGTCACAGAGATCTGAAGGTTAGTGTAACATACCATTTTTTCTTTAACCAATGCGTCGATAATTTAGAATGAGTCAAGCCAACTGATGCGGATCTCGGCCTCCTTACACAGCCCGATAATTTGCTTCTGGATAGCAAGGGAAATCTGAAAATCTCTGACTTCGGATTAAGTGCTTTGCGAAAGGTAAGACCGACACACTTCAAATCCTTTAGTCAATTTCAATTTTTGTTGGAACCTGGATTTAACAATTCATAAGTAAGGTTGGCTAAACTGTAATAATTCAACAGCCTGGAGATCTGTTATCTACGGCATGTGGCTCCCCATGCTATGTAGCACCTGAGGTGAGAATACCACTTTTCTGCATTTAACTTTTTATAATAGATAAACAGGAAAAGATAGATGCATATAGTTTTTTGACTTGAGAACGCACCAGATAATCCTATTGAACCTAATTGATTTGATGATGCTTGTTTTCGATAAACAGCTACTGATAAAGACGGGATATGATGGGGCACCAGCAGATATTTGGTCTTGTGGGGTAATTCTCTTCGAGATACTGTCTGGGATTTTGCCTTTCGATGACCGTAACCTCATCAATTTGTACAAGAAGGTAACTTCCTGCATCTGTAGAGATGAGTTTCCGTTAACTAGGCACACTGCCTAAACGAACACCGTGTTTGCTTGAAGATCTACAGAGCAGAATACACATTTCCCCCAGGGTTCACAGAAGGTCAAAGAAAGATAATCTCCAGAATACTCGAACCGAATCCTAAAAAGGTTTGAATCTCACTGTATGCAGCTAGCAATAATTTTCTTTCATGGAGAAACACCATCTAAACCTCTTTATTTGCAAAAACAGAGAATCACAATACCAGAGATAATCGAAGATGAATGGTTCCAGAAGGACTATGAGCCTGCGTGTGGATATGAATGCGATGAGCAAATCCATCTGGATGATGTCAATGCTGCATTTGACTCCTCTGAGGTAAATGTCACTGTAAAAACAGGTGCATGAATATTAATTTATGGGGTAATAATAACCATATCTGACGATGCAAACAGGAAAATGATGGCCAGAAGAAGATACCAAAATCCTCCAGCTTCATAAACGCTTTTCAATTGATAGCAATGTCCCAGGACCTTGATCTATCAGGTCTTTTCGAAGCACAGGCAAGTCTTCACTTTTCATGCAACTAGACTTTCAAATTAGATTCTTGCCAACTCTGAAGTATTAATCTTCGTTTTCGGTTGCTCGTCAGTGATATAAGACTTTCTCGTTGCATTTTACTTTCCTATACAGGATGAAGACAAACACAAAACGATGCTTGTATCCAAGCATACAATAGACGATACGTTTAAGAAAATAGAAGCAGCTGCAGCAGACGTCAGCTTGGCGGTTGAAATGTCTAACAATAAGGTATAGTCTTACCATTTCTTTCCTGCCTCTTTTTCACTTTGGTTGTTTGCAAATTTTCGAATACTTTATCCAACTAAGAAGGCCATTTTTCATGGTTTTAGGTGAAGATGCATCCCGTGCAAAAGACGACTAGGTCTTCTCGATCATACTTCAACTTATCAGCAGAGGTATCTTTGGAACCCGCATTATAATATAGAAGCCTCAGCAATTCATAGAAATAAATGCACGCAAATTGTGAATCGCGAATATACATATGTTTTTGAGAAAATATCACTCTTGGAAAAAGAATGTACTGATGTACAGAAAATTTCAGGTGATTGAGGTGGCACCCATTTACTGTGTCATAGAAATTTCAAAATCTTCAGGGGAGCTCGGTGACTATAAAAAGGTAGTCTAAACTTCTTCGTGCACTAATATTGTAAGCCTGAATTCACATTGCTTACCAATTGAGATTTACCTTCATGAACAGTTTTGCCAAAGTTTGTCCAGCCTATTGGCAGAGAAATCCAGTATTTCGTCACAAAGTCGTGCATTAGACTTCTTCAACATCGACAGCAAAGGTGTCGAACAAGCTAGATGGTAATTCATTACCCATTCAGACAGCACAAATGCCTCATATATCCCTGATCCCAACTCACCAGTATAATGGAAATTTGCAGTTATCAGGAGGAAGCTAAGCCTGATGCTAATGACCTCCGGGGCTATTCGTCCTCCTGATGATAGTTTTCCTCAACCTCCTCTTGTGCTCTCAAGATTGTTGAGACAATGATGGCGAAAACTGTATAGATTTTTATGATATCAATTATATATGAAGAAATTTACAAAAGATAAAAGAAAAGGAAGTTACGGAACGTGAGATTTGCAAACTGCCAATTGCAACAAGATCCTTAAAAATAAGTTTGATAGGATGAAAGGAACTCTTTCAGTTTTCTTTCTCTGTATTAGATCTTTTCTGTTTCTTTTCCCCCCAAGAGATCTTCTTGAATGATGTACAAGCATGAGGTCTTCATTACTTTATTCATTGAAAGATCAATAAAATATGTGCTCTGTTTCCTATTTTAGCCTCTAAACACTCGCATGACATCTGACCATTTTATTTGAGCTACGCGTCATCGATATTTCCTGGCCAAGCCAGTATCAGATGACATCCAGAATCCATCTTAGGAAGCTCATACGCAAAATTAACAGATGGGCGAAGGTAATTGGAAGCAACCATACAATAAAATCAAAACCTCGCGCCAGCATTGGATCGGAACAAGTCCTGGATCAGAGGTCAATCATCAATGAACAGCTCATCAGATGTAGTGAATGTTTCTGCATCTGCTCTTCTCAACTTTCATGCATACGGAATAAGCAATATGCTAGTCACCATAGTCTCTCACCCATCAACTTAACAACATCAACCCAAAACTAGGGCCCTAGGGGTAGTCATGTAAAATGGTTGATCCAAACTACTTTGCAGCCAAAATCGATCCTTACCCGTTACACAACAATGTCCTCTTTTCGGCCAGCAAAAGCACAAAAAATAGGGGAAAAGCAAGAAGATGCATTTCACTTCATGTCATTAGGGGACAAAGTAATTGACTATCTGGTGCAAATCAAAAATTGCAAAATCGGCTCATTATCAATTACAAAAAGAACCCGATGCATTGCAGGCGATGATACACATAGTCTTGCTACGCATCCATCATCGGCACGCTTTAAAAGAATTCGAAGGATAGACTAGTAGTGAGGAGATATGATATGATAAAGTACATAAACCCAATCTTGTGCTCTCTTTCTAGACATTATTCAAATGTAAGACCACGTGAGTTCCTATTAGCTCTATGACATTATTTACAGAACATGATTTGTTATGTGGAATCAGAGGAGCCACGTCCGTTTTACAAAAGATTCATACTGTTGGTGGGCTACTACACAGTCCAAAAACCGAAAAGAAAACAACAGAAAACTGACATGGCACAACTCACTCTCACTGTCGCCCATGCTGCCTCGCTTGAACTGCCTGGTCAACCGAAAGCGCTCTCATGAATGCAGCCTCCAACCACATGGACCAAAAACGCTATCCAGAAATGCCCAGCAATCAAAGCCCGTGATGTTCCAACTGACTCCGAGCACATGGCTTGAATCTCGATGTCTTGTCAGGTTATGCCAATCTCATCTTCCTCACTCTTCCTATATGTTGCTCACATCATTCGTCATCCCCGCATCTCCACAGGCCTCTCCAGGAAAAGATGAAACTTTGCCCACCACTCGCACGAGCATTGGCATTCCTTCTCCTGATCGGCGTTCTGTCGAACACCTCTGGGGCATCCCCACTCCGGCAAACCCACCAACCAAGCGGCCCCCGCAACGAGACCCTCCACGGCGTCTCGAAGCAACAGTGCCGGGGCTGCGACGGCGAGTCCCTCCAGCTCCAGTTCCTTTACGCCCACAACGCCGTGAGATCGGCCAAGCGGGAGCCGCCGCTGACGTGGGACGCGCAGCTGGAGAGCTACGCGAGGTGGTGGGCGGGGCAGCGGAGGTCGGACTGCGCGCTGGAGCACTCGTTCGAGGAAGGGGAGTTCAAGCTGGGAGAGAACATATTCTGGGGAGGGGGGCCGGGGTGGTGGCCGAGCGACGCCGTGGGCGCGTGGGCGGCGGAGGAGAGGTACTACCGGTACGGCAGCAACACGTGCGAGGGCGGGCACGAGTGCGGGCACTACACGCAGATCGTGTGGAGGAGCACGACGCGAGTCGGGTGTGCCCGGGTGGTGTGCGATGGCGGCGACGTGTTCATGACTTGCAACTATTATCCGCCGGGCAATTATGTCGGGGAACGACCCTATTAAAAATGTTGGGCCTTTTCATCGTACTTTTTATCCAAATTAGTATTTGAATGGTGCGACACTTTCTTATCCAAATTACGATGAAATATAAAGGAAGCGACAGAAAATTCACAATAATCACAATTTTTGGTATATCATCAAAATACAAACTTCCCTAAAAATTACTAAATAATAAGGTTTTGCTAGAACACCTTCATATGGAATCGGATCAGCTGAACGTTGAATTGCACTCATTCACTAGTCATTTCCATTATACGTTTGTGCATTCGGTCATACGGTGCAGCTAGTTAATTATCCATGCCTTCAGCACGAGGTGAAATGGCAATGCATGTAATAATTGTAATTATTTTTCATCGTTAAAAAACTATTTCCGTTAAAATGATTAATTACCAAGAACTTGAAAGGAAGTATATCATTTGAGAATCCGCAATTGACCCTTTCTGTCCACAAATTTTCTTGTAAGAGCAAGTCATGGAGAAGCATATCTCATTTTTATTAAATGAATGGATATACATTTCTTGATAAGGTTGTTTGTTTATTTTATTTTATTCCCTTTTTTGTTATCTCAAAAAGATTCCTTCTCGATACCAATTACAGGGACGTTATTCACTTACGGAATATGTAATGCATTTAATGAAATATTGACATCTATTTGATATAATTATAACCTATTTTTTTAATAATAAGGTCCGGTGCCTCATCGCATTGTAAGTTCAGAGACATCTAGCATATATACAACTTTGAAAGAACCTACATTAACATGCGTTGAGCATAATACTAATGCACAGTTTGTATGCACATAAAGTGCATATGAATGGATACCTTATTCAATCTTTAGCTACCTGATTAAATCGATCAATTTCGTGCAACAATGAAAAAAAAAATTAGCTGAGATAATGGTCACTCCTTTGCTTAAATTCAGTTGCTTTTTTGGGGGTCTATAAAAGCTAAGGGTGTGCACAGTCCGTGTTAATCTAGTCCCCGTATGGAACCAAAATCCGGGCCGATAGTCCCAATCCCCATATTTTTAGGATCGAGGATCGGATCGGACCAAGACCGATGGTCTAGTCCGATTCCAGTGGGATCGGCGAGAACAATTTCACACATGCGAAAAAAAAATCAAACTTCTACAAAAGTTGTGAGCATTTGCACGCTCAACAAATACTAAATTTGGATTTCACCGAAGAGGCCGAAAGAGATACGGTTTGTGTAGGCGCATGACTCAATTTTATACACAATCTCTCTCACAATCTTTGCCTCTCACTCGAGGTTTCCTATATAAAACTAAGGGTTGGGCTAATTTCAT
Organism: Metrosideros polymorpha var. glaberrima; assembly: GCA_001662345.2. Taxonomy (NCBI): domain Eukaryota; kingdom Viridiplantae; phylum Streptophyta; class Magnoliopsida; order Myrtales; family Myrtaceae; genus Metrosideros; species Metrosideros polymorpha. The sequence continues at coordinate 935,396 of BCNH02000003.1, read as the reverse complement.
GGATTACTCCTCTTTTCTTTACAGCAAAGATAAAATGCTGTTGGAAATGAGAAGATTTACGTGAGTGAATTAAATTTAGGTTTAAGAAATATATAATATATATTATATTATATATATATTTGTGGACTGGTCAGGTTCGGGCAATTTGGTCTGGTCTCATCCCCCCGAAATCGGGGATTGGATCGCCCGGCCACCAGTTCCATTTATAGGAACTAAGGATCGAACCGGTACCCTCAAGGACCGGACCAAATCCATTGGTCCGGTCTATTCTCAATCCACTTTGCTCGTCCCTAATAAAAGCCATTTCATTCAATTAACTCCACGAAAGAGACAAAACATAGAGTTTTTGAACGTAAAAGATTCCATAAAGGTGGAGGTGGATTGGATAACCAATTGGATGGAAGGGCTTTTTGGCATTGGCCTTTTGCAATCTAGTCCGCGGTCTGATTAGCTTCTCTTAGAAAATGGGCCACTTCAACTAACTTGGACTGAGCTAGGCTTTGCTTGCAACCTTCAATCCTTGGCGATGCTCAAACTTGCCAGGGGTGGGCTCAGCTCGTCATCGCTGTCAACCTGTCGTCGGGCAAGCCTCACTTGAGGCCAACAAGGCCCTCGCCTCTGGCCGGTTGCGGATGGCTGGAGGAAGAAGGAGGGAAGGAAAAAAAAAGATTGAGAAAGAAAATAAATAAAATGAATAAAAAATAAAATGGAATTTGAAAATTACTAAAATACTATTAAAAATTATCCACGTGGACGTCGGCAGCGCCACGTCAACATCGGTCAGCCAAATGTAATGAATTGGCACAAATGCAAAACGTTTAGAACTCAATTGTGTTTTTAGAACTGAATTGACACAATTGTAATAGATTTGTGACCTTTGTCTTTGTAGTTTTCCCCATTACAGGAGGCTGAGTTCATAGGGCAAAAAGTGAGTTTGGTCGACCAATCTTGTATTTTCAATCTTGCCAAGTAATAAACTTCGGGGATCATGGTGTTTCGATGCCAAGTAATAAACTTCATGGCCGACGAGGGTCTTCAATGACCCTTGCAAACACACACAAAAAAAAAACAAGGAAAATAAAAGAAAATAAAAAATTCAAAAATATAAATATGTAATATTAAAAAAAAAATTACAAAAATTATCCATGTTAGCATGCCGGTCATACAACTAGAACGATCGGCATATACATCAACAATTTCTAACCAAAATTGTACGGAATGACTCAATTGACAAATTGTCAAAATGTTTATGACTAAATTGGTCAAATTAAAAAGTTTATAATTGAATAGGCACAAATGCAACAGATTTAAAATATTTTTAAAAAAATTTCCTCACAATGTGTATATGAATGAATACCTTATCCAATATTTAGTAAACCAAAATAAATTGATTTCGTGCAACACAATTAAACTTGAAGATGAACTCTTCATCTAATATTTTGTCGATATAACTAAAATGATTTTCACGATTTATCCACTTTATTAAATTCAGCTTGAGATAGATAGTGTATTCTTTACTCTGCGTTGGAAATTAATAATCGATACCTAATAAGAACATTGAATACAAGTGGCCAAAATATGTTTAATTATGACTAAAATAAATTTAAAAAAGGTTGATTTCATGCGAGATTAAGTTGTGTTTTTTGTGGTGAACTGGGATTTGAAGCACAATGTCAAGACTGGTCAAAAGGAAAAAATTGAATATAATGGAAATGGAGTAGGTATTGATTGAATGGAAAGGGAAAAATTGAAGTAATTGGTAGCAGGAGTGTAAAGCTACCCCTCTCTCTCTCTCTCTCTCTCTCTCTCTCTCTCTCTCTCCATGAGTTGGTAAATCCACCAATTTAATTTTAGCGTGGTTAGATTTTCACGCACTCAAAAAAAGAATATCGACCTCGAATCAAGGTCGGTTTAAGGTCAACCACCTCGGATGCAAACGAAAGAAAACCAACTTCATGATTTTTCACGTATCTTAATGCATTATTTCACACACACAAAAATCGGCGGTTCCCATTGCTCTTCCCTAATTGATACTCTGTCTACATCTACCGAGAGCAACCTATTCTCACTCTCTCTCTCTCGTGTGCACGTGACTTCCCTTAAATTACTAATAATGAGATCATGTTACTAACATGCTTACATATCGACTCGTACTAGCTGCCTAGTTGATCGCACTCATTTATTAGTTCACTCTATTGTGTATCTGTGTATTCAATCATATGATACAATTTTTCATCGACACAACGATAAAAATCAACCTCAGGTTGTGGCCAATCAGAGACGATTGCGCCGGATTGAGGCCGGTCTAAGGTCGGCCAATTGCGATACGCAAGATTAACGCCTACTTCACTACAATTTCGCTCATGTCCATACATTTAGTTCAAAAAAAAATAAAAATGAACCGACCCTCTTTCACTATTTCATCAACCTCAAGTAAGAGCAGCCTACTCTTTCTCTCTTTGGATGTAACATTTCTGTCCAAAGGAAAGGACTTGACACGACAATGCATCAGTTCAAAATTTAAGTACTTTTCAGACCCCTGCTTTCCCACATTGTAATTAGTCGTGACTTGTTGCCTATATACTTCGTGATTAGAAGGGGAAAATTGAAGTAATTGGGAGTAGGAGTGTAAAGCTACTCTTGTCTCTCCTCTTGCGAAAATTGAGTTGGTCAACCCCAATTTTAACATTTTTAGGCTCCATTTATTCATTGAAAAATGAATAATTAAAAAAATATTTTCCTAAAAAATATCACTTACAAAAATAAATGAACGAAAAGTATTCTCACCGTCCAGAAAAATATTTAGATATAAACTATTATTGATAATAAAAATATTTTTCATTTACTAATATTTCAAGCGGTACAAAAAAATCATTTACATCAAATAAGAACAACCTTTTTCTCAATCCCTTTCGTGTAAACACAACTTCCCTCAAAGTACTAAATGACCATGTCATGTTAGCATGTTTACACATGGATCTATATTAGCGACCTGCCAGGTCGCCTTCATTTATCAGCTCACTTCACTACGTGTTTGTGCATTCAATCACACACACACACATAAATATATCCAGCCCTCTTTTAATACTCTACCTATATCTTGTAAGAGCAACCTACTCGGCCTCTCTTCGCTGTATAGGTATTCAAGAATCACTGCATGAAATTTGAATGGATTTGAAAGGTATGCCCTATCCAAACTTGGTGGACCTTTCCTTGAACCGGTTGTGGAGCTCTCATTGAGTTGTTTAGGTTCTAGAATCCCAACGACACTGCATCACTCGAAATTCGAAAAATTACTAAAAATGTCATAAACGTATTGTAATTGTACCAAATCAATTCTACACTTTTTTTTATTTTTGCCAATTGAGTCCCGAACCTTTTTCATTTGTGTCAATTCAGTTTGTTCAGACAATTTTGACTAGAAATCGCTGACATAGACGCCGATTGTCCTACATGACACAGCCACGAAAAACTTAATTTTTTTGAATTTTGAATTTTCTTTCATTTTCTTTGTTTTTTTTTTTTTACAAATTTGGCCGATGAGGTCGACGGCCACAGGTGAGGGCCAGTGACCCTCACTTGGGCTCAGCGAGGTTGTCGCAACTCTCGCCGGCCACGAGCAAGGGCCTCTACACCCTTGCCAAGATCCAGGCGAGGGTCGTGACGCCTTCACTAGCCACAAGCGAGGGGCTCGCTCGCCCAAACCAAACAAGGGTGTTGCGACCCTCACCCAGCTCAGGTAATGGTCATTTCTCGTCAACCAGATTTGTTAAAAAAAAAAGAAGAGAAAAGAAAAGAAATAAAAGGAAAATATATAAACAATTCGAAAAAAAATATTAGGGAAAAAGCCACAAAAAATTTCAATCTTCGCCCACTATTACACAGTTACTCTAAACTATTTTTTGTGATACCAAAATCCAAACTTGTACCCGTGTGATACATTTACATCAGACTTTTTCCGTGACAAAAAAAATCCAAAACTTTTAAACTTTTTTTCTGTGACACCAATTTTTTGGGGTAAATATGTCGCATGAATATAAATTTGGGATTTTTGGTGTCACAAGAAGAAATTTGGGGTAAATGTGTCACACTGTACAAGTTTGGGATTTTCAGTGTCATAAAAAAAGTTTGGGGTAAATGTATCACAATATGCATAGTTTAAAGTTTTTTGTGGCTTTTACCCAAAATATTAAAATATTATTAAAAATAGTCTACGTCAACGTCGGTTGTACCACGTAAAACAATGTCATAAATTTCCGGTCAAAATTGATCAGATAGACTAAATTGACACAAATTTAAAATGTTTAGAATTCGATCGGAAAAAAAAAATTACGATATAATTGACACAATTACAATAAGTTGAAAACCTTTTTGATAATTTTTCCCGTCAAAACTTATTGGTCTTTCGTTGGTGTTCCAACTTTCATGTCCTAACTCGACCTCGAGCCTGACTTTAGAAGTTTCTTCCGTGAACGGCTTCACCAAAAAGCCTACCGGCTTCGTTCGTGACCACACATGAAACCTACTTCCTCATGTCCACGTCTGCTCCGCCGCATGCCTCGCCACTTCTCTCGCGGTTCTCAACGACTTCCCTCCATTCGTCCTCGAGAAATAAGCCCCCCCAAGTAACCCTTTTCTAAGAAAAAAAAAAAACTAATCCTTTTTCATTCTTTTAAATAACGAATTAATAAACTATAAGTTTATACTTGTCTAGCTATGGAACCAACCAGCCAAAACAACGGTGATGGCACCTACCACCGTGCTAATTGTACACCAAGTGCATGTGCATTGCTAAGTGGGTTTACGGGAAAATGCAAGGGGAAAGTACAATCAATATCGATCGATCTCCATTTTAATGTAATTTGAACTTTTTGCTCGTAAATGTCGCATAACTTCCTCACGTGGTGCGAATTGTAAGTAGCATTAGCTTTTATCTAGAACAATGCCGCAAAATCATGTTTTGCATATTGTGTGGAAAATATTGATATAAAATTGGTGGTTTCTTTGCGATTAACCATCGTATCAACAGAATACATTTAGACAACGGTACCAACATTCCAGAATTTGAGTGAGGGCCAATCCGTCACCCCACTGTCCATATAAGTAAAGGCCAATCTCCCTTTCCCTCTCTCTCTACAACCTGACCAAAACATACCGAAGACAAGTGTTCAAGTCTTAGGATCCAACCTTAACGGCATAGCCTCCGTTCCTTTCTCTCTCTACACCTCTCGACGCCCACCCCTCATGGCGGGAACGGAAGACTCTCCCGCTGGCAAGCACGTGGCCGTGTTCGCGTTCCCGTTCGCCACGCATGCGGCATCGCTCCTCTGCCTCGTGCAGCGGATAGCAGCGGCGTCCCCGGCCACGTTGTTCTCCTTCTTCAGCTCGGAGAAATCCAACCTCGTGTGCTTCCCGGGGGGCAGGAGCGGCGACGGCCCAAACGTCGTGGCATATGACGTGTGGGACGGCGCACCCGAGGGGTATGTGCCGTCGGGGAGGAACCCCGTGGAGCCGGTGGAGATCTTCCTGCGCGCGGTGCCAGGGAACATCGAGAGCGTCCTCCACGCAGCAGAGAGGGAGAGAGGGTGCAAGATCACCTGCCTGCTGACGGACGCGTTCTATTGGTTCGCCGCGGACATGGCTCGAGAGCGGAGGGTGCCCTGGGTTCCGGTCTGGACCGCCGGCCCCTGTGCACTCCTGGCGCACATGGAGACAGACTCCATCCGAGAAATATTTGGAACCTCAGGTAATTTATGGACGATATATTCTAACGCGAGACTGAGTCTAATAGATCGTATGGACCCATTTAAGTTTATACCGTAACTCGTGAAAACCTAAGGAAAATAGTCCAATAGGCCCCTGGAAAATCTGATAAAAATGAGTTACGTTTGGTTTAGGTGTTTCTTTTTGGAAATGGAAGAATCGAATCAGGAGCTACTTATAGAATTCTTACTTGGTATAAGTTATGTGCAAATTATGCTGACCCGTAGCAGAAATTATGTACAGCTTATTGTTCTGGGCGCACTTCGAACTTATCGAGTTGCCAATGAATTTGAGCAACGTCAATTGGATTGTGTGTGATAGTTCCATTGCATAAGCATCTTAGTTAGGTGTGGGCCTGAAAGGACTTGTCATCTTATTCTTCATCTTTAGCGACGATTGACAGTTTGAATATCAGAAAAATCTATAGGTCAACAAGAATTCAGAAGATAGGGGAAAGTAGTAGGTGAACCCCATAAATACTATGAATGCTTTCATAGCAATGCATTTTGTACTTAGCCCTTCATAAGCAATAGATGCGTTTAGACCATTCGTTTTCAGAATTCATTTATGACATTTCAATTATGACATTTGGATTGCTTTGGATTTGGTTATCCATATCTTGCACGTATATACTATTGGTGCGACGATTTGTCATAGAGAACGTATATGTTGGCGGACCAACTTACTAATTGATTGCTAAGACCATATTCCTCGGTCATCCTAATTTGTTGATTGCACGAATCGAAGGCAAGACGCTCGATGCGATTCCGGGATTTTCGGCTATTCGAACGATGGACATGGCTAGAGAAGTCCTCGACGCGACCACGCCCTTCCCGACAATGCTCCATAAAATGGGTCAAGTGCTTCCTCAGGCGACTACTGTCGTTGCTAACTCCTTCGAGAACATAGACCCGATCGTCGAGAGGGAGCTCCACTCGAAACTGCAGAAGTTCCTCGACGTCGGGCCGTTCGTGCTGTCGCCTCCGCCAGCGCTCTCAGACGAGCACGGCTGCATCCCGTGGCTGGACAAGCAAGAGACGGCCTCGGTTGTGTACATTTCCTTCGGGAGCGTGATCAGGCCTCCCCCGCACGAGATAATCGCCATCACGAACGCTCTGGATAAGACTGCCTTCCCGTTCCTATGGTCCTTTAGGGGCGACGCGGAGGTGGAGCTCCCGCGGGAGTTCCTCGAGAGGGCAGAGGGGGCGAGGGGGAAGGTGGTGCCGTGGGCCCCGCAGCTGCATGTACTGGGGCACAGGGCGGTGGGGGCGTTCGTCACGCACTGCGGGTGGAACTCGGTGCTGGAGAGCATGATTGGGGGCGTGCCGATGGTCGGGAGGCCATTCTTCGGGGACCAGAGCATGAACGCGAGGGCGGTGGAGGTGGTGTGGCAGATCGGGGTGGCAGTGGAGGGGGGAGCATTCACCGAGGAGGCGACGGGGGACGCGCTCGAGCGAGTGTTGGCTGGCGAAGAAGGGAAGCGGATGAGGGAGAGAGTACGGGCGTTGAAGGAGATGGCTTTGAAGGCCGTGGAGCCGCAAGGTAGCTCCACGAGGAACTTCGAGGCCTTGGTTGAGATTATAACCTCATGAATACACGAATCCTACGGTGGAGTTAACCTCTATGGATTACAGGGTATCTTGAGGTTTAAGGGCAGGCTCTAGGAATACTAATGCTGCTTTGCAATACAACCATTTCAATTTCTTTGATTCTACTATGCATCCGCTTAGCCTATGTTAGCCCATGGGCTTAACCCATCACCGTTTTACCATTAATGTCTTGGGGACTCACATTGAGAGAGTGTCAGAGAGAGAGAGAGAGAGTTACTAGTGATTTTAATGATTAGCTTGTCCAAAAAGCAAAAACTATGCTTGATTATCCAATGGTTTTATGATTAGCTTGTCATGGACAACTTCTGCTCCCTACATTGGCACTTTCATCAAAGTCATCAGTCACATTTGTATAAACTTTCCGCATTATCAGAAAGTGAAAGGGAGATAAATTACCAAGATGGGGAAGGAGTTGAATTCTGTATATGTATCCATGCTACCTATAAAAAGAATGAGGTTTGAGAAATGGCATCTCGCTTAATTGACCATTTTGCCCTCCACCCTAACTTCTCTATCCTCCACTCTCTTCTTGTCTTCCATATTGTATTTAGTGCACTCATTCTATTTCGTATTTTTCTGAATATTCTACTTGCCAATATAACTTTGCGATAGCCACTAAATACACGTGCATAGCACGCATTGGAGTTCTTGTTCCTAACTAAGGAGAGGATAAACGGAGCCTAACTAATGCCAAAACGCAACGGAAATTAGCTAAACAGAAAAATCGGAATAGAAAATGAGAATAATTTATTCTTTCAAATTCGATTATCAAAATCAATGGCAAAATATCAAAGTTTGCTATCATAAATAATCGTAACACCCTTTTATACGGTGTTAACCCTAATTAACATAAGAAACGCAAAATTACAAAAACGCCACTAGAATTAAAAAAACGACTAAAAACCCAATTAAACGACTCCAAACGTGATTAAAATAACGTCGATCATGGTATAGCAGTGAGTATTGACCGACAGCCCGTTTCAAAGTAGCCAACCAAATTTCAACTCATTCCGAGTTCGACAACCCTAAGTGTATCACTAACTCATGAATTGAGGACACAAACATGTAAGGAAAATTGTCCAAAAAGTCTTAAACCTATTGTATGGTAGTCAATTCAATTCTAAACTTTTCAATTGCACAAATTTAATCCTAAACTTTTTGACACTTGCCAATTAGTTCTAAGCTTTTCAATTGTGTCAATTTAGTCTTGAACATTTAAATTATTTGTCAATTCAGTCCTAAACCTTTCAACAATTTGCAAATTTAGTCATTTCGGCCAATTTTGACTGGAAATTGTTGACGTGGAGATCTAATCAGTACTAGCCTCGTATGTGGCATGGCCAACGCCAATATTGACATTTTTTGCAATTTTTTAACTCTTTGATTTTTTTTCTTTTTTTCCTTTCCTTTTTTCTTTTTTCCTTCTTTTCCTCCGTCGGCCACCGCCGTACCTCGTCGATGGCCAACAGTCCGATGAAGATTGTTGGCCTCATAGGCAAGGGCCTACCTCGCCAGCCTTGGGCGAGGGATGCTCAGGCCTTGCTTGGCGAGGGCCGCCCTTGGGTGAGGGAGGGTTGCCCTCGCCAGCCCAAGTGTGGGCATCCCTTGCTTGAGGCCAGCGACCTCCACCAGCCATCGACGAGGCCCGATGATGGATGGTAGAGGGAAAAAGAAAAAATCAAAAGAAATAAAAGGGAAAAATATAAAAATTATCCACGTCAGCGCTGATTGTGCCACTAGGATGGCCAACGCAAATTAAACCACCACATCAAAGATTTCCAGTCAAATTGGCTAGAATGACCAAATTGGCAAATAGTTAAAAGGTTTATGACTGAATTGGGAAATCATCAAAGGGTATAGAGCTAAATTGGCAAAATTGAAAGGTTTAGGACAGAATTGGCCGTCGTAAAATAGGTTCAAGACTTTTTGGACAATTTTCCCTAAAAATGTTCGTGGTATTCAATTATGCCAATGTTACGAATGGTTTTCCCGACTAGAGAAAAGTTATCAAATGCGAATAAAAAGTGAGAATATCAAACATTTTCGCAGATGTTATGGAGTACTGCAAATACGGGCTATACCTATATCTTTTTCATGGAATCAACCTGTTAATAATTTAATTTACATTGTAGTCATTGGGTCACACCCTTAACCACGTGCATTTAGCTACACATTGCCTAAAGTCATAAATTGTTAATAATTTTGATCAACCACTTCGCATGTGTGAACAGTCAACATATCAAGGTTTTGCATTGGCTAATGAGATGCTAACATTGTGCAGCAGTTCAAATCTAGCTAGTGCACTAAGAGTTCCTTCTTTTCTTTTCCGTCAGAATATTGTGCTAAGAGCTTATCAAGTGGCATTATTCTTAGACATATTCTGAGATTTGATTAAATAAAAACAGCATGAGGCCCGAGATAAAAAGTCCGTTTTTTTTTTGGTTTAATACATCAGCTTTCCCTACAGAAATACACCTCTCAGTTAGGAGGAAAGAGAAACAAGACTAGCTATCATATTCCCAATTTATTTTTAATAAATATATGATATATATGAAGAGAAATAGTACATCATTATATGCATGTAGTCTTCTTTATCACAAAATGAATGCATGCTGAAACAATTATTTAAATTATAATTGGTTTCAAGAGGGGAGAGGAAACACTTCATAGTAGTCATAATTGAAACTAACACAATTGTTATTCACACGATTTACAAGGCCCGGCATCGAAATCGTTCTTCTCTCCTATCTTATGCCCTTGAGAAAAATATGTTCATGCAAGACAAAAAGCCTCTCTAATACTGGCTGCTACCGCAGATTGCTCCCGATCCATAGTCTTGAAACATCCCTTCGTTCTGTAAAGCGGAATTATTCGCCGAATCCCAGGAAATGGCCGATGCCAATTTCATGTCTAGCTCGTTAGACCACCAGAGGATGTTGTCCTTAGAACCATTCATTTCCTTGAAATAATCGAACTCAGCGTTCGTGTTCGGATGATCCTCCTGAGGCGCGAAATCACTGGCTGCTTTGTTGTTCCCCATATTATCCAGCTCAGCATGGATGTTTGACACGGCGCCGTTGTATGCATTACCATATGACATTGCTTCAGCACCATCTACTATAGGCATAAGGGTCGTATCGATCGAATTCTTGGCGTAGTTGAAGGAAACCGAGCCATCCGAGGAAGCCGACCCCCTGGTGCTCAAAGAGTTCACCAGGTCCTCGATCTTGGAAGTGGTGATCTTGAGAGAATCATGTTGGAGGGAGACATTATTAGGATTGGCAGAGGTGAGGTCATAGAGATCAGCCTTGTTGTGTTCGATGTCCTCAGCTTGTTGTTGAGACCCATTGGCCAGTGCAAACTGTTGAATGATACTGGGGCAATTAGTGTTATTAGGGTTTTGGTTCAAGAGATGGAGGCTCTGGATCATCTTCTCTCTCAGAGGGTGGATCTTGGGCCAGAGTGCAGGGTTGTTGTAGAAGCTTGAGAACAATGGGTTTTGGAGGGTCTGAAGCTGCATGTGGAGTTGAAGCCTCTCAAGGGCAGAGTTGCTCAAAGCATGTGAGTTATATGGTGATGAAGAGTCATCCTCCTCTGGTGATGCATTGTTCAGATCTCTTGCTGGGTTCAATTGAGATGTGCACGATGATGAGAAGCGGCTCATCACCGTGTTGTTGTTGATGCTGTGCTTTCGTCTTCCGAGCAGCTTCTTCTTCAGCCTGGTGTTCCAGTAGTTCTTGATGTCATTGTCTGTTCTTCCTGGCAATTGGGCTGCAATTATTGACCACCTGAAAGGCATAAAGGGGGTTTGATTTGAGTGTGGGTCAATGCCTTCAGCTACTGGGCCTTCTTGATCCATTGGAAAAGGCGATCTTGGTATTATTTTAACATTTTTCTTTCAACATAATTTGGTAGCTTGAGAGAGAGAGTTTACCTGCTGCCAATGCTGATGTAGAGGCTGCAGATGATGTTGTCCTCTTCCTCAGTGAAGCCACCATGCTTGATGTTGGGTCTCAAGTAATTCAGCCACCTCAATCTGCAACTCTTCCCACATCTCTTTAGCCCTGTAGACACAATGAATATTGATCACCACTTTGGTAATTTGATCATTCCAATGAATTTCAGCTTTCCACAAATATCCATCACTAACTTTACAATGATTCCAGAAAACTTAGCCATGTCGAGGTCTGACGAAGCATGAAAGAACATTGGTCATAACATTTGTCTTTCTTAAGAAACCAAACCTAAATCCCTAACAGTTCATGCTTTAAGAGTAATCGACTGTGCAGTATATATTAATGTCAAAATCAATAACAGTTCAGAAGAGACTAATTCGAATGAGAAGGAGAGACAGAGATTTGAGAATTTACCAACTTTCTGAGGAAGGGCAATCCAGTTTCCACCAGTTCCATACTTCTCAATGTAAGCCTTGAGCTTAGCATCCTCTTCAGGAGACCATGGCCCTTTCTTCACATTTGCCTTGTCACAGCACGGAGCCCTTCCCATTTCCTCAAAACGATGATCACACTGTCTTCTTCTCTCCTTTTTTTTTTTGACTCCAGCTAAGTTATGTGCTGTTTTTGTTAATGGAGAGAGATTGGAGACCTCGCTGGGATAGTTGGGCAAAATTTGGTGAAGGGAAGACCCGAATATATAGGGAGAGAAAAGTTGCGTTGATTTGATGCTCTTGGAGAGACAAAAGTCTTACTCTAATCCCTCACTGCTCCATTTCACTCCTAGGGTTTCCTCTCTCTCTCTCTCTCTCTCTGATTGTGTTAACTTTTTGGATTAGTTCGGCCATCTAAAACTAAACTATTGCATGCAAGTGGACGCAAGAAGGGCAGAAATTTCTCCCGGCTAAATAATATTTTAATGACTCTGCTTTATCAGGGAATTCTTAAACTAATGTGATGCGAAGCTACAGAAACTTGATCCCAAGAAAACTCCACATCCTCTTGGTTTGTCGCCTGCATCTTTGAAATGTTCCATTATCAACTAAGATCGGAAAGCTCTTTACGACCCCATTAAAGATTTCTTGTAGAGTTGTAACATGATTGGCCACTTTTTCTTTTTTTTCTTCTTATTTTAGTCAGAGTCATTCTGAGCATGGAATTCAGGTTAAAGAAAAAAAAGTATATAAGTGAAATCTGTAGAGTGAGGCATTTAAGTTGCTCTTATTCTGCCGGGAAATAATGTGGTTTTTAAAATTTCGAGGAACCCTTTTTAACTCTCTCTCTCTCATGTGCTAGCTGACAACTAGTTAAGTATATATAGGACTTATAGGAGTAATTGGCTATTTCTTTAGGGTTTCACGCTGCCAGTGCAAATTCTTTGTGACACTAGAGGTTACATTTCTTAACAATACATAGTCCCAACTTCATAAGAGGGAAGATAAGATAGAGAATGAGAGAGTTTTTGCTTGATATTCACCTATTACAGACATGGTACACTACACAAGCAAAATGAGTACAATAATATTTTGCAAGATTAGGGTTAGGAGGAACAAGGTGAACACCTTGATGGAAAAACTTCAATAGCATTGATATATGTAACAAAATGAAAGAAGATAGGAATTTGGAAGAAGAATTTTCTGTATATTGAAATTCTCTCTTTACAATTGTATGTGTACATATATAATGTGAAAACTGTACATGGAAGGAAAGAATAATACAAATTCTGATTCACATTGATCTCTCAATATTGCAATTGATTCTTATGATTTCCCCAATCTGATTTTCCATGATCTGCATATCTGTCAACACTCCCCCTCAAGCTGGTGGCTTATATATGTCCAAGACACCCAGCTTGCCTAACAGATATGCGTGTTGTCTCTGACACAAGCCTTTGGTGAAAATGTCTGCCGGTTGTTCCGTGGTGTTAATTCCACTTGTCTTGATTATGCCCTCCTGGATTTTCTCTCGAGTGAAGTGACAATCAACTTCTATATGTTTTGTCCTTTCGTGAAATATAGGATTCCCGGCGAGTTTGATTGCCGCATCGTTGTCACAAAATAGCATGGTTGGTCCTTTAACTTGAACACCAAGATCCAACAGAAGTCCTCGCAACCAGACTATTTCACATACAATCTTGGCCATCGCCCTGTATTCTGCTTCTGCTGACGACAAAGATACAGTTGGTTGTTTCTTGGTTTTCCACGAAAGCAGGGGCTTACCCAGTTTGATGCAAAATCCAGTGACTGATCTCCGACTCATCGGACATGTAGCATAATCGGTATCGCAATAGGCAGTCATCTCCATATTGCAATCTCAAGATAGAAGAATTCCCAATCCCGGCGACTTCTTCAAGTACTTCACAACCTTCAAGGCAGCATTCATGTGAGACTGCTTGGGTTTGTGCATAAATTGGCTCAAGGTCTGTACTGCAAAACATATATCTGGCCTGGTCATAATGAGATAAATCAGTTTCCGCACTAATCTTTGATAACTGGACGGATCCTCAAGCAGTGGATCACTCACTTCTGATGATGACTCCGCATCATATTCAGCTGTGGTTAATCTGACGTTTTGCTCAATTGGAATAATAGCTGGCTTGCATCCTGACAATCCCGCCTCTGATATGATTTCGAGGACAAACTTCCGTTGGCTAAGAGAAATTCCCAAATTTGAGCGAGCAATTTCTATGCCAAGAAAGTACTTAGGTGGTCCCAGGTCTTTGATATGGAAGGCAGAATGTAGATATTCTTTCAAACTTTGGATGGCCAAGTCATCATTTCCCATTAT
>BCNH02000003.1:904231-918896 GCA_001662345.2 Metrosideros polymorpha var. glaberrima | reverse complement strand
TTGATGGGGCACCAATTTGAGTTCTGGTCCATCTACTGTGCTTGTGTACAGGGGATCGCCGGGCTCTGGGCGGCCAGTGATGATCGGAAAGGGGAATGGTGTGAATCCGGGTTGAGGAGTCGGATAGGGGTTACCACCCAGACCTGTGCTCCTCGGATCCGTTGAATGACCCGAGAATGCTAATCCGGGTTGCGGTGCCGTGTAAGGGCTTCGATCCGCACCTGCAATATTTTGGTCTGAGGCCTGTCCCGAAACAGTTGATCGTGAGCTTTCTTCTGGCTGAAAAATGTGGTTCGCAGGTCCTTGTGGGTGGATCAGCGGCGGTAGTCCACTAGTCCATGGATTGTACATGCCCTGAATCGGTACCCATTGTATGGGTTGTTGCAATGATGCTTGAAAAGGTACCCACTGAACAGTCTGCGTGGACTGAGTCTGAATTTGCACTGAATCTTCCGTCCGCACTTCTTCAGTAATCTACTCCGACCAAGGGACATCTTCCAGGTTTGTGTTTCCTGTGTTTTGATTCCCTTCGGATGAGGTAAAGTTCGTTGCCATGGTATCGACAAGGTAGGAAAAATGGTTTTTCTTGTGGCCTGTTTTTCTGGTTACTGATTTCCACACCGGAGTGCTAACTCTGTTTTGCAGGTCAGATTTTGCAACAACAGATTAGGGGATGATGGCGAGGATTATCAGTTTAAGGTCGAGGTTTGCGGAAGCGAGGTTTAGGATCGTGGGTTTTGCTTTGATACCATGTAACAAAATGAAAGAAGATAGGAATTTGGAAGAAGAATTTTCTGTATATTGAAATTCTCTCTTTACAATTGTATGTGTACATATATAATGTGAAAACTGTACATGGAAGGAAAGAATAATACAAATTTTGATTCACATTGATCTCTCAATATTGCAATTGATTCTTATGATTTTCCCAATCTGATTTTCCATGATCTGCATATCTGTCAACAAATGAGACACCCTAGCTGTTACAAGGCGACTTGTCAACGAAAGGTAGCGTAGGAGGAATTGCAGTATTTAACAAGAAAAACAAGAAAGGAACAAAAGGATAGGCCTCCTAGATTGAAACCTTTTTAGAACAAGTACCACTCATTGACCTCGATTTTCCAGTTTTATTATTTCCTGCTACTGATATTTTCTCTCTCTCATAACGTGAGAGATGAGTTAGGGAACCGCACCCCACAGAGAAATCAACAAGAGGAAACGATCAAAATTCAAAAGAGCACTCACACCCTCAATATTATACTATATTATGTGTGCAATAAATAAATCAGATTGACTCAGATCTTTGGGTCGTGGGAGAAGACATGCTTCTGTTTGTCTCTCTCTTGGTTGGAATCTCTCTCTCTCTCTCTCTCTCTCCCTCTCTCTCTCTGCATTTTGACGTTGCACGATTTCATCATCATCAAAGACCTAAGAACTTAAAAATGGGGGGTCTCTTGAGTGAGAGCTGGTAAGGGTTGTCTTGATAAGAGGATAAGCTTGATCCGTTTCTTTGCTAATTTCGATAATCTTGTGGAATTATTGGCTCTCCCTCGCCCTCTCACACAGACAAAGAGATTGACGACGATTGCTTTATCCCAAAGGATCTCCCGCCTGTAAGAACGAGGAAAATGAATACTTAATAAGTTTAAATTTATGGAGAAATTTATTTTTTTGGTTTATATGGGTCGCAAATATTGGAGTATACTTTTTTTTTTATATATATTTTAAGGGCACCAACGTGAAGACCTGACTATCTGGAGACTCACAGAACACCTTGCAAGCCTCATGAACTACGTAAATCTAGACCTCTAGCCAGTCCAAGTGGCCTTAACCCCGAGTAGTTTAAAGCAACAGTTAGCCTACTTCAAACGTGCGATCTCCAGTTTCTAAGCTGGAATTCTCCTAAGACTTAAACTAACCGCGCCAACATGTGAAGGTTATTGAAGTTAACTTTCATCTCACACAAAACTAGGCTATGTTTGGTCGTTTGGATTTTTAACTGGGATAAAACTGGATAAGATAGGATGTGATATCTATGGATTTTGTTATATCATATCCACTGTTAGATAAATCGTAATAATAAAGCCGGATATTTTCATATCCCATTCTTATTCATTATTTGGTAGGAACTGCATATCGATGTAAATGACAAATATGCCCTCATTTGCTGCCTATGAAAAATACAATTATTTTTTATTATCATGATTTTTATCTATTGAGGAAAAAAGGATAAACATTATGTACAAACTACCAAGTGAAATAATAGCAAAATTATCCGAAACCCATACTATAACTTTTTCAAATCAGCAATGCTAATTGAAAAGATGATAATGTTGGCCTAGAATTGAAATAGGAAGAATCTCACAAATTCTCATTAAATCAATCCATGATTGTCGCCGAAAATGCACAAACAGAAAGTATTGTGGACTCCTTCTCATGATTCACTACTAAAGAACCCGAAATGGTAAGAATATCTCATGATTCACTACGAAAGAAATAGAAAATGCATAAAAGCAATTAATCTGTGATTATTATACGATCTAAACCTTGAGCAGCAAAAAAGCTCATTGTAGCATTCCAAAGCCATAGAATCGACTATGACAAAAAATGT
Organism: Metrosideros polymorpha var. glaberrima; assembly: GCA_001662345.2. Classification (NCBI taxonomy): domain Eukaryota; kingdom Viridiplantae; phylum Streptophyta; class Magnoliopsida; order Myrtales; family Myrtaceae; genus Metrosideros; species Metrosideros polymorpha. Next base: position 916,285 of record BCNH02000003.1, on the reverse strand, counting down.
AAACGGGTTACAGCGACGTCGACAAGATAAATCATTTAGAGAATGCCAAATCTAGTAAGAGAGAGAAAGCATGATCATTCACAATTGCAGTTCCGAAATGGATAGTATTTTGACTCACTTGTTGCTTTCGTGTAGTTTTGACAAAAATCATAGAGTTACGAAGGAGAAGGAGTTTCGACTCTATTGCTGCTTTCGTGAAACTTCAACGTGAACTAGAGATCTGTGGAGGAGTATCGAGTCTTTCACCACTTTCATGAAGCTTCAACATGAACCGAAGATCTAAGGATGAATCTTAAAGCTTCCAAGTGAACTCTACAAAGGAGAACTAGAGGGGACGGTTTTTTTCGAAAGTTATATAAGAAATCCTATCCAACTTATCCCATCTCTACATGTGATTTTTTTTTATCTTGATTAATTCCCTTTTATATCCGGTTTTATTCTGATTCGGACAATAACCAAACACAAGGGTATGATAAACTATTTCGCTATCATCGTAGCCCTTTCACCTCCAGCTCTCTCTTTCTTCTACAAATATTAGGTAAAGGTATGTGTGGCTCATAGGTTTGGTTCATTGCGGCGAGTAACTTAGAGTGTAAACCACTTAACGGAGGAGAAAGAAAACAACGACACGGAAACGACACAACGTCAAGCAAATCGAGGAAGCTACCTAGAATCCAACACAACTTTTATCCCCCGGTCAGTGGTTTAGCAAGAGTGATGATTTTCAAGGAGTTGGAAACCATGCTGCCTAGTCTTAGTAGACATATTATTAGGGAACATAATAAAATAATTAATCCGCTCCGCCTGGCCAATCCCAGTCCGGTAAATGACAAGACTTTTGAGATAAGAGTGATGGGATTTACAAGGGAAGGCGAAATAAAATAATAATCTGGCCAACGTCACTAGGGTTGACAAAGTTACTACCGAGTTGTAATATTATTCTCCAAATCCGCGATGAATGAGATGGTTATTGACCCGTTTGCTTTAACAACACGTAGTTGGTAACCCTATTATTCGTTTTGAGCCGCCAGTTGCTGTCGCAAATGCACTTTCTGCGTAAAATAATGCACAGAAAACGCTACAAACAGACGCGGTTGCTGAGCTCCATCGAGTCTTTTCCCTCTTGGCTAAAATGCTGAACGATTGTCAACCCTAGTTCCAATTCTTTATGTTTCGTCTGTATCTTCCTCGCAACAAACCCATCGACTAGGGCATCCAAAGAGAATCGACCTTTTCTGCTTAACGTCCGAATTGAAATGTGCGCTACTGCCGCACATTTAGATTAGAAAGTGCGACGTTAGGGATGTGGAGAGATAGACAATGAGTTTCAGTCTAAAAGGAGATATCTCCTCCGAATGGAACTCAAGTGTGTTTCATGCGGAAAACGCGATGAAAGTTGTGGACTCCAAAGCAAGTTTTTGTTTACGTTTTCGGTTATATAGAATTCGCATGATTTTGAAATATGATTTGCGATGAGCCGGTGGTCAGTTGTAGGAGGCTAGGTCGCTATTCTTCTCTGTGACTAATTGAATTCTGAGGCCAACGTCGCGTGATAATAGCACGTAACTTTTCGGATGCCTTTGAATCTTGCCACTCCATGAGTGAGAACTCTTTCCGGGTTTTGAGTGGAGGACGTTGGCCTTTTCACGGATCGAAAAAACGTCGATGACCTAATCACCCGCCGAGTCCCTCGAGGGAACAAGAAACTTCGATATTCGATGACGCAACCGGAGACCAGGGTTGTCATCGCATACGTAGATCCCCATGCGTGCAAACTGCTCATCCGCAATTGCAAAAGCTCAATGCTACTCACATGCTCACCATCTCAGTAGTTCATACTCTCTGTGGGTGTGTAAGTGCAGACCGGCACGTGCGAGCGTTGACTTCCATGAGAAGGTCTCTCCCACAGTGCGTTAGGTATACTTGTGCAGAGGAATCGATGGCGTCACCCAGTTTGACCTTTGTAGGTTTTTCTTAAGCAATATTAGAGAGAGTTGGTGATGCCACTCCCATGGCTATTGTTCCCCCGACCCCATTTTTATCAATCATTTTCAGGCCAGAACTGTCGAAAGCTTCGAGCCTCAGATCAGTCGAGGCTTCATGGGTAATGCACAGGAGGAGAGAAAAGTCAACCAGGTGCCTTGACAATGTGGTCCGTACTCTTCTTTAGATGGGTAGATAGATATATGGAACCCACCATTTTTAACCAACCTTGCAGTCTCTTTCCCCAGCGTACTACACTTTGCCTCAGGATTGATTCTGAAGAGTGCACAAAGTCAAAATTCAATCAAGAAAAATCAGAATAATCCAGCGAAGGATCCTAATCTTAGAGAGAAACTGTAGTTGGTTATTCATTTTCAATGCAGGACCAACTATCCAATCTTGAAATCTGAAAGGATGAAAGAAGTTTAGGAAAATGAGGAGGGAACCGCTCCGTCGCTCTCACGAATGCGACCGGGCGCTCTCCGCCTTCGATTTTTTTTCCCTCTAGAACCGGCTAACCAGTTTATCCAGTTTTGGAGGGAAAACATTTATTTGAATTTAGCCCTCTGGTTTGGTTGCTGAACAATTCCACTTGATGGGAATTTAGAAGTGGCCAAGGTTAAATGAACAAGAAAACATAGCTGGCCAACAAATGAAGTACAGAATAACACGAGAGTGGGGCTGTCCGAAAGAGGCTGTCCTAATTATTTATGTGCCTCCTGCGACTTCTCCTTTTTTTTTCTTTTTAGTGCGAATAACTGCTAAATATTTATGTTGATAGAAATTTAGTTAGCAAAAAAACAGAGAAAAACCTTCTATTCTTACTGGGACAGCTAAAAGATTAAATATTTTAAACTCTATCTCAATTTACACTGTCCTCGAATCGACCAATGTCAATGTTTCTAGATGGGCCAATCTATATTAGAAGTTACCATTCCTCAGGTCACCGAACTTCGAAAAAGTGCAAGAATTCGTTACCCATTCATTCTTTAGCAATTGATACACTTTGATCGAGTCTAATTAATTTTCCGATTAATATGGACGCAATAGATATGTAGCAAAATTTGTTGATTTGATGCCACTGTTACGTGCATCAGTATTTCACTAACAAATTTAATCAAGTACCGGTCATAATCATGGCGCATAGGTTATAAAAGGAAAAAACAAATAGTTAGTGCATTTGGTAATTGAAAGAAAAATCAAAATTGACTGACTTGAACGCGAAATTAGCTAAAACTTAGTGATTCATTAGTCAAATTTACCCATCCAAAGGTACATAACCATGCCTATCCGATGTTTATTTGCTCTCCTTCTTTCTATTGTCAAGTGCCATTCTTGTATTATTTTGGAGCAATATTGACCTGCTAAAAAAGTTGGTCAATTTCCCATGAAAGTTCCTATTCCTGACCGATACCACCACATGACCCTTTGGACTTTTGAAATTCTTCGGTTCCCGTTGCCCACTACAGCCCGAGTACAATATGTTGTTCAAGAACTTGTGCTCGATACAGACTTTTTTCTGGTTTTTTTTTTTTGGGTCGGTGTTCATCCAAATGGAAATGATTAGGCCGATTAATTATTTTCTCCTTTGGTTAAAAGTAGAGGGCAGGCCTTGTTTGTTTTCCTTTATCCCTCTTAGAATGAGATTACCTTTGCAGCAGCTTCATTGACAATTTGGCGCATCATACTGGCTTTGCGAAACAGAGAGCTCAATCATCCATGAAGGAAAAATAATATAAAGAAATCCAGGAAATGGATGGAATGGTTAGACACTGCAGTCAAAAGAAAGCTGCAAAATTCTCGCCGACTTCATTCTTAATCGACAATTCCAACACTGACCGAGACAAACGCCAAGTCATTACAATACGTTACATTGTTACGAGGCCTCTTGCGCTACTGTGTCAATTGAGCAGATAAATATGTCCACTCAAACAGCAGCAATGTCAATTATCTCATAAGTTATGCCAACCTAGAAAGTCTAGACCAGCCCAGACAAAAAAAAAATAAAAAAATCACATGCTTTGTACATATATCAGAGCCAGTTTCATGTAGCAAATAGGTAACATGTGCCGCTGGCCGGGGGCGTGGGATTAAATAAAAAAAGAATAGACAAGTTAAGACTGCATATAATTGCATTCCATAGTAAATATCTAAACGCCATATTCACCGTCGAGTATCTACATGTTTTTATTGAGGGCTCGGTTCTGCTTCATATTCTATATAGAATATCTCGTGTCGTGTTTCCAATCATCCACACTAGACACCCGGCTAGCAATATCCTGCGAAGAAAATAGGGAGATTTTATCAAATGAGCTGTGACATATTCAATGTAGTTGAGTGAATGATTCAAACACAGAGAGAGAGACTCACTTTTCATATTCAGCTGCTATTGCTGGCGTGCTTGGTCCACTTCAAAGTCTTTCTGAGCAGAACCCAGACGAAAGCACGTGTAGTTGCATTTTATAAGGAAATACCAATTTTAATCGGCATAACCATTATAACTTCATCGAAACTGATAATATAAGAGGAAACGCATTACCATCGTGGTGGTACTTTAAAAGCAGTAGAAGACCTTAGCTGAGATAACTATACTCTGACTTTTCAGCTCCAAATTTGCAGACAGGATGTGAAGGCAAGAAGAGAACTGACAAGAAAATGTAATTACTAATTATTTCACGTTAATTGCGGCAGCCATACTCCTCAGCTTCTGAGAGATATCTGAAAAAGATGGCCTTTCTGACGGGTCTGAGGCCCAACAACTCTCCATCAAGGATTTCCATTCAGGATCACACCATGCTGGAATTTGTGGACGTAAAGAGTTATTTACTATACCTCCTGCAAAACAGAGAGGCATTATGGCTGAGAACATGAAGGAATAGCATAAGTTTCAATAGAACAGGAACAGCTCCACAAAATGGAAGATCTGCTATAATTGAACAAGTGTCATGAAATGAATCGGATACTTCCTCTTGTCAAACATAACAGGAACTCAGTCATGTACACTGTAACACCCAGCTTTTGACATCTTGCATCAACCATTAACATTTTTGTTGCCAAACCTCAACTCTTACTATGCCATGACATAGATGATCATGGACAAGGCTAAGAACTGCAAATGAGTCACTTCCCATAGTCCACATTCTGCTTAACCTTGGCAAGGGCTGATCAACAGTTATGGGCTTCACCTTATTCGCTCAATATCAGTGTTATATGTCTCTTCGTCTTTAAGGCTTGCAGCACATTGGACATTCTCCTCAAAAAATTAAAATGCCACAATTTCCAAAAGGATATGCCATCAGATTAGGTGTCTTATGCATTGCAATGTCCATCATACACCTATCCATCTTGATCTTTATAAAGACGTATAGTCGTGCAATTTTATTTGGAAAAATTATGCTTTTCGTCTCTATACTTTTACTACTTTTCTAGTAAAGTCCTTGCAATTAATCAAACCCTTCTACTTATATATAATGTCTAATCAAGTGCCTTCGAAATAATATCCGGCCAAATCCAGCTGATACGGCCGTTGGAGGACGCCTGAGTGTGACATAGATTTAACATTACCCACATGGATATCCAACATAAGACGTGTTTAGTGAATGGATAACTGCTTTTTAATTCGTTTTTTAATTCTCCCACCAATTCGCTATCCATGTGATGCATCACGTAGGCAATGGTTAATCCACATCACACTCTGGTGTCCTCTGTCAGCTACGTCAGCTAGATTTAACCGGATTTGGTATCGGAGGAATTTAATTAGACATTTTATCTAAGAATAAGGACTCCTAGAAAAATTGAAAGTGTAGGACATAATTGGAAAAGTAGAAACAGGTATGAAAAGTAGAATTTTCCATTTAATTTCACACGAACCAAAATCTTAACTAGTAATAAGACTACCACAACCAAATGCTCTAGAATTAATGAAATTCATTAGACCATGTTTGATAATATCATATGGTGCAAAAGGGATAGCTTAATACGCCGTCCAACTAATCCATATAAGATAAATACGCTTCTAGAAATCCTTCTCATTTAGAAATGAATGTCTAAAAGATATTAATTAGCTCATTTATATTGACACATTCTCCAACCTGGAATTCAAGAAAAGTGCTGTCTTGAAGAGACATTAACCCTGCTTTGGTTTCTAATATGATTATCAGCCAAGGCCCAGAAAAACAAGAACTACTTTATTATACATAGAATGAGAAGAATTTGCCTGCTAAAACAAGAATCATCCTATCTGAGCTAGTTTGCTGCCAATAGCATATAACCACTCACACAACACACCTCCCCAAACAACAAATCACCACAAAGAAATATATCTTGCTCACTCTATTAAAAGTAATTTCTGTCTACCCACCATCTTGGACTCTCATTGTAGAGCTAATCATGCGCATAAATAAACCAATTTGTACCCGAACAAACAATATCACAGTTTAAATATGCCTAAATCACGAAGTAAAGGAAAACTATTTCCATGAAAGAAACACCTCTTTAGGCATTACAGATGGGCGATAACATTACAGAAACTATACGAAGAATATCCTCCAAAAACCATATATAACTTACCAATAATAGAGGCACAGTGCATATCTGAATAAGGTTCTTCCCCAGTAAGCAATTCCCACATAACAATCCCAAAGGAGTAAACATCAATCTACAAGACAGGAGATAATAATTCTTACAATTAAACATGGAAATATAAAAAAGGTCAAATATTCTTCTAGCTTCAAAAATATCTCCATAAAAGAAATTACCTTCTCAGTTACCATGTTACTTTTCCCACTGAGAAGCTCAGGTGCCATCCAGGGTAATGTCCCACGTACACCCCCTGATACCAACGTGTGTTGCTTTACCTTTGACAATCCCAGATCACCAATCTGGAGAATAATCACACATGGAAGAAGCCGATGAAAGTTAAAATTCTCATTGGATTTTCAGAAAAAAACCAATGATGTGATGATCCCCCAATAAAATAGAATTGAACCATATTATACTAAAGAAGACAATCAGACATATACTTGTAACAAATTGGTACAAGTAGCTTGCAGTTTCCAGGGAGTCATTATAGAAGTCTTCATACCTTGCAGACAGGCCTTTGAGGATCTCTCATGTTTACCAGAAGATTTTCACATTTCAAATCAAAATGTACAATGTTTTTTCCATGCAAATACTCCATCCCGAATGCTGCATCCATAGCTATGATGAGTCTTTTGCGACGGTCAATGGTCCTGTAACATCAGTACCCAACGGTCAGATCGCATGCCTTTGCTATAGGGGTGGAAAATGGGGAAAGTACATTTTGATCTCAATTATCAGAAATTGAAAGGATTGCTAGTGAAAGCCTCAACCATCACCACAGAACTTACCTGTCTTTCTTCTGCAAAAATTGCTTCAGAGATCCGTTGACCATAAACTCTGTCACAGTCGCCAAAGATCCATCTGGACCATCTCGTACTATACCGTAGAAGGAAACAACATTCGGATGATGCAAGGAACTTAATATCAATGCCTCCCTCCAAAAATCAGATATCTACAAGAGTGATTCACAAATTACCAGTCTATGGCACAAGTTTCAACCTCAAAAAGAGTGAAGACTCTGGTTGTGGAACTTCTACTTTTCCTGTGAGTTCTTTCCCTGTCCTCCCTTTCAAACAAATTTCTCAATAATTGTGTGGAACTAACCTACTGCAGACCAATGATTTCGTGATAAATGAGACTTTGGCACCCCTAAAAAGAGAAGATATGGCGACAGCAAAAAGCAAAGGAAGTCTTATTCTAATCTCATCCTTTGAAGAGCAAACCACCCAACATCTCACAGAAAATATCTTTTGCTGACTTATTTTATTTAAAACAGCTACCTTAACAAGGTCAGAATAAAGAATAAAGCCTCAACCTAGAGCATGAAAAAAGATCACATGCCAAAAACAACTCCAATTTAGGAAAAACCATAGACTTTCGATTCCCAGCTAATTAATTCATCATGTGCCAGGGAACTTCAGCTTCATTAGCATCTGTATTCTCTACAACTAATAGTATAGATGCCAATTTTTCTGATAGATGAATTTCACACTATAAATCTGTAACTCTTCATAGTGCAATCCTTTTTTTTTTTTTTACAAAAGCAAGAATGGCTATAGTTACTACCAAGCGTTCTCGTTCTGAAGGTCTTCCAGCAAAGCAGCTCGCTTTTATCCTTTTTATAGCTACATCAGATCCCTTCCATTTTCCATGGAACACTGCTCCATATGTTCCAGATCCCAGGACACGGATTTCCTCCAGATCTTCATTTCTGATTGTCTGATTACATATGGAATCCATTAGCTCCTAGCAAGAAGACTATAGGGCAACTAGAAATAGCAGTGAAGCCAAGGCAATAGTGATGACTAATGGCATTTGAAATGTATTTGAGGAGCAAAAAGGAAGACCTGCAATCCTCTGGATATGGCTTCTTCCTCAGCCTTGGTTGGCTCTATTTTCAAATTACCTTCATTATCAGAATCCAACTCCAACTCTACTTGGGTATTCTACAGAGAACAGCAAAATCAGAAGATTGAAAAGACAAGGACAAAGAGAACTCCAGACAAGACTCTTTTGGCACAGAACCCACTCACCACCAATTCAGATTCATTATCGTTTCCTTGTTCTATAACTTCATTCTCGTCTGCAGGACTTTGATTCTCTTTGGCTCCAGCATTTGCCTCCTCTCCTTCTAATGCTGCTCTCTTCATGGAATCGATCAACTCAGGTAGGACGCTCAAGTGGTTAACAGGTGTCTCTGATTTCTCTTTAGGAGGAAAGGAATCTTTGTTAGCCAATCCAACAATAGTCCCACCATTTTCCACTGGGCTACTAATTACCTCCACAGGTTTTGAGCCTAAAACTTTATCTCTGTCTTGACAAGAACCAGCCTGGCCCTGCTCATTACTGGTCTCCCTACCTTCTGCTGTAATACTGCTATTATTTTTCCCCAAGACATCAGTGACATGATTCCCATTTCTTGATTCGGGAATGCTGACAAAAGGGACCCTTGATGAATGGCCAGGTTCCTCGACGCATGCACGCCTGTTCTCTTGAAGAGTGTTTAAGTTCAATTTCAAACCGTGACCAGAAGAAATTTCAGGGACAGCATTCCCATCAAAAGCCAACGCATTTGGTGAGGATTCGGAAGAAATATTTTGATTGTCTATTGCCCTAACAAGCCTCGGACTTTCCTCTGGTGTATGGAGTAATGCTGGGCTAACAGCACCATTTATTAGCTGAGGTGTACCAGAGGTTTCATAAGGAGGAGCACCATACACGGGATTCTGAATATTTCTCCACATTCCATGTGGAGGTACATGTCCATGTGAGACTGTGTACATGCTGTCAGGAGCCACATTTCCATATCTAACATAGTATTCTTCGGGAAGAGGAATGTGTAAGTGAGCAGCAACAGCCTGGTCATGATACATTTCATTGCTCAATTCAGGTCCAGCACATTGATGAGCATACTGTAGCGGTGAGTGATGCCCATCAGTTAAATTAGTGGGGCCAACATGAAAGTTGGAGCTTGGACCATCTGCAAGATAGTGATCATTCAACCTTCCAGCTCCAGAGATGTGTGCTCTTGCATCTTCTACCCGCGGACTTAACTGATTCTGCAAGATCCAACCATCCTTATAGGGAACATGTGGATCAATCTGCTCTTTCTGGTAAATTCCATGGTGTAAATTACTCCTGGTGTTTAACACGTGACTTTCCAAATTCGGCCGGCACTCAACACATGAGTCGTTGACAAGGGGAACACAGTTCCCCATGTTAGGTTGCTCTATATGTGAGTGATTTCTGGGTGCGGACATCCGACAGTGCTCACAGGTACTGCTTGCATCGAAAGCATTAGCACCATTTAATATGCTTCCTGGAAAACCAGCCTTGTTCCCTCCAGCAGCATGCAACCACACTAAGTTGTCAGGGACGTGCCCTTGGTGATCATAGGTTGGCTGAGGGATTGCCTGAGGCTGAACGTGCTCATCCGGCATTCTATCTATTCCTCTGTCTGGTAATTCTCCAAAGGACATAGCAAATCGTGCAGAAGATGGAGAAGATGGAAAGTCAGCTTTTGGGTCATGACGCCCATGATGCCGTGGGGAATAGTAAACTGGACTCCACTGGGCATCCATTTCGCCATACCTCTGATTAACAGGTTGCTGATACTGTCCTGAACCCACATGTGGAACTGTTAGTTGATGCAAGTTAAATGGTATCACAGGCATGTCATTGTTTCTCTGGCTGTGGATGCTTCCCTCCAAACTTATTGGGTTAAAGAACTGTTCGGCTACGTGAATATCATCAACAGCCCTCATCAGGGCAGACTCAGACTGCTGTTGCCTCCAAAAATCCAATGGGTCGTTCATGTTGTTCAATGCATCAACATACCTTCGCTCAGTATCCCTCTCAACTCCGTCTATATAATGTGTCAAACCATCTTGCTCCAAGTTCGAGAAGAGAAAGATCCTGAGTCTACTCACCCCTTCACCGGAGCCTAGCTTATCATACTCTTCCATCATATTAGTCACATCGTCATCATTAACAACCGAGACCAGCGCATCGAGATCCTCATCAGGCTGCTGATATTTCAGGACCGCTGCAGCTTCATAGAGCTCTTTCATCTTATTCATCAACTCCTCAAAAGTAATTTCCCTAGGCAAGCACACAATCCTGGTTTCCCCGCCGACATACCGCAACTTCCCATCCTGCGGGCGGGGCATTATGCTGCCTCCGAAGCTGCACAAGAACTTAAAGCGCAGAGCCTCGTCATTGGAGCTCGAGTGCGAGCCATGGTCCGACGGTGGAGCCGCCGAGGGACTATCCATCGTCGAGTGAACAGCCTGACGATCGTCTCGCTGACCGACGGCGTACTCAGACTGCGCAAGCGACTCGCTCAAGCACGCAATCCTCCGATTACACATGAGTAACGCCTCACACCATCAGGCCTACTAGTCTCGCGGCTCCTGATCCAATCGAACAACGCATTCTCGAGCGCGCCACGGAGCATATGAACTAATACCACCAAAAACCAGAATCACGAATCAAATCGCCGTCACAGCAATCCCGAGCGATTGGCCGAAACAATCAATCGAAACTCAGGAATTAGCCTCAGATCAGCTCGATTCTTTCCTTTTTCTCCGTCCGTCAAGGTCGAAATCGCAAATCAGCTCGAATCCGAACTCGCCAGGCGATAGTGCAAAAAATTCCCTAGGCAAAACTCAATCGAAGTACCTGAGCGAGCTCCCCGGAAGCCTAACGGCGAGCGGCGAGAACCAGAACCTGAGAGGCTGAGAGTGATCTTGTGAAAGAGGGAACAAAATCCACAAAAAAAAAAAAAAACAGGAAGGTGGTGATGAAGATGGTGAAGAAGAAGCAAAAGAAGATAGAGAGATGGAGGAACGCCACAGGGCACAGGCCGAAAAAAAAAAAGTTGGAGGCCTTGTTCTTTGATTTTTTTATTTTTTTTTTGCGGGGCCTCAAGCTGCGATGCCAGCTCGCCAGGTGGCGTCACACGTGGCACTACCTGGTTTTTGCATTTACAGAGACTAGAGAGAGAGAGCATATTCGATCTATCCCATCTCCTCCGGCGAATATGCGACGCTCCCGCACGCGCTCCCGTGCCCACTCGCCGCGAGTGGTGTTGGATCTCCGGCGAGTCCAGGACTGGAGCGCACGGGTGTCCGGCGGCGGCGGACGGGCTCCGATCCGGCCGCGCCCTTTTCTACTCGGCTTTCCTCATGAGGGTCACGTGGGGCCCAAGCCACTCGCTCAACCTTTTTCAAAACTAGTCGTGTGGACGTGTGGCTGGCGTTGCCAAGCAATTTTGCCCCAACTTTCGGCCAATTAGATCAAAAGGTAAAATTTGTTTTTGTCCCTTTAGGTAAATGGTAATTATTCTGCTCTAGAAATCAACTTTTGCTCATAAGTTGATTTTTTTACTTCTGCTCTAAAAGTAGATTTCTAGAGAAAAATACATTTGATAAAACAAAAGAAAATTTTCACTTTTTGATGAGAAATAATAATATTTTAATATTTTTTTAG
>BCNH02000003.1:853612-901412 GCA_001662345.2 Metrosideros polymorpha var. glaberrima | reverse complement strand
AATATTAAAATATTATTATTTTGGTCGGTCGGCACGCCATGTCAAGTCAGCACCGGCCGGCCAAACAAACTGAATTGGTACAAATCTAAAAGGTTTAGGTGGCCCAAAACTCATTCTAAATGAGATAAGTAAAAAAAAATTTACTTCTTTTTGGGGTTCAAAACTCATTCTAAAAGAGAAAATGAGTTTTAAAGTAAAAAGAATAAGTTATTTTAACAAACGCATTTCTATTCTAGAAGTGAAAAAGTGCTCCAAAAATAAAATAGTGAAATTGCATTAACAAACGCATTTTATGCTCTAGAAGTGATTCTAGAGTAGAAATTCCACTCGAGAATTGTTACCATTCTCCTCCTTAGTTGATGTAATTTTTAATTATTTCAATTGTCTTTTTAATTCGACCAAAAGAAATTTGTCTTTTTAATTGCACAAAATATCCAATCTATTCACTTCCATAAATTTGATTAAATCCAATCGACTTAGCTGTTTGGAGGAGGCCAAAGTGTGACATGGATTGAATATTGCCTACGTAAACACCTATCCTAAAATAGTGAATTGATAAGAGGATAAAAAGATAAATTAGAAAAGAATAACCGTTAACCTACACAAACTCCGTTAAGTTTGGTACGGCGAAATGAAATGGAATCGGGAAATGGAATGGAATAATATTCCGATGTCTTTGCTTGTAAACCGTAAGAATATAGAAGAATGAAAATTTTCGTGTTTAGTTATAAGAAAATGTGTTGTCATAATAGATCTGAACGAATAAACTACAAAATTTGATTACTGAATAATGAGGCACATTCGAATTAAATTTTCTTACATTATTAGTCAGCCTAAATACTCACTTATAATCTAAGTTGTTCTTGTAGCATGATTTTACGATGTTTCTCCGTCAACCTTTTCTTGAGATTTTCAATAACTGATGCTTTAACACAATCGATGGAGGTTGAGGTTTGATGCAGGTGGGTGTCTTTTTCCTCCAAATTGTAAAATGGTTCATTTTAATTTCTTGAACATATTTTTTCGGTAAAATAAATCCATTATGAAAGTAAAGTTTGTTCGCTCACGGAGGATAATATTCATGGGGCCGAGAAAGTCTCCTATTATTCATATTATCAATTATGGGCCTCTAAATCTGTAATTCGTTCTTAAGTAAAGCGTACCTATTAAAATAAATATTAGCATTTTCTTCAAAATCCTTGGTTATATCATGAATTCGTAGATGAGTTGGAAGATTATATTGTGAAATTAAATCACACAAAGAGCTCACTCCATTCTTTAATTGAAAATTTTTAAACTTGACCCAAGACAACAACCAGCCAAATAAAATATGGAGAATAATAACACAAATGGTTCATGAGTTTTGATATGATGTGCAATGTGATCCATGAATTTTTAATTTATTTAATGTGATATATGAAATTTAACCTAATGTATAATGTCATTCATAAAATTTTAAATTGTTCAGCATGGTCCATGTACTTTTGATGTATGTTCAATATAGTTTTTGAATTATATGAAAATGTTCAATGTTGTCTATAAATTTAAATTAATTGAAAAATAATATTGAATATTTTTATATAATTGAGAAACTAAAATGAACATGCATAATATATTTAAGGAACGATCTAAAATTTAGGAATCACATTAAATAAATAAAAAATTCGATAACTACGTTACATATTTAAATTCAAAGACAATTTGTATCGTTATCAGAAAACTGAAATAAGAGTAGAAAAAAACAGAACCGATAAAGAAGCCTACGATTGGCAAAGAAGCATCTGGTTTGACACCGCGCCACTCCCTCGCCACCACCCCAATCCGCACCGCTTCGTCTCCGTCGACATGGCTACCGCCGCCGCTGCTCCCGCGACTCGTCGGTCCGTCTTCCTCGGCGTCGACGTCGGCACCGGCAGCGCCCGTGCCGGTTCGTTCCTGAGCTTATCTCTATATTAGCAAAGCGCATAATTACGCTCAGGTGTTCGGCTACAAATTCTCGTTCAATCTGTTTAGAAACTTCCAGGCCATCTTATCGATCGAGTTATGCTTAATCTCTTAATTTGGCATTAAGCCGATGATCTGTATCGAGCCGTTTCAATTGCTTCCCTACGAAGCCGAAATTGCTTGTGTCTGATAAGCCATGCCTTCATTCGCTGAAGTTTTCTCAGTATTCTATTCTAATCCAGCAGCTGTTTCTCTTTTTTCGGCTCACCACATGCTTCGAACATTCATTTTCGTGTGGTAGTTCTTACAATGTCGTCATTAGAAACTGATAGAAGAAGTCTCGATGATTAAGCTCGAGATGTCCTTCTTGCATGGTTGTGGCGGTTTCAAATTGAGAAACTATCCTAAGAGCTTTGGATGTGCAAGTGTGTCTATGTTTAAATCTTCCATGTGCCGAAGAAAGTATACTTTTCGGGATTTTTGAAAGAATTGTTTGAATTGTTAATGTGTTGTACAGGTCTTTTTGATGAGGAAGGAAAGCTACTAGGGTCTGCTAGCAGTCCAATACAAATATGGAAAGAGGGTGACTGTGTGGAGGTAATTAAGAGTCTGAAGTTTGCCTTATTAATGGCTTGCTTATTGGCTAGTCATGGCCACGGAAATTGGCTCTGCAGCTTAAGCGGTTTAGTTCCCTATCTTCATGTTCCTAGGAAGCTTGCCAATTTATTGAGCCATGTAATTTATAAATTTAAAAAGAAAGGGCAAGAAAAATTTGTTTTTTTCAACTGAAATTAGTGACCGTCGAAACTTCTACTTGTTACCAGCAATCATCAACGGATATCTGGCATGCAATTTGTGCAGCTGTAAAAGCAGCCTGCTCCCTTGCAGATAAATCTGGCGAAGATGTCAGCGGGATTGGGTTCGCTGCTACTTGTTCTCTTGGTTTGTCTTTGCTAACTTGAGCGTCCTGTAATTGAAAATTCACTATCATCGGCGCATGGAATATAGAGTTTTTCTGATGCGATAGGACAATTATTTGCAGTTGCGGTGGATGCTGATGGTTCACCAGTAACAGTTTCCTGGAGTGGCGATTCAAGAAGAAATATTATAGTCTGGATGGATCACAGAGCTATAAGGCAAGCTGAAAAGATCAATTCTAGTAACTCCCCTGTACTTCAATATTGCGGTGGAGCTGTTTCCCCAGAAATGCAACCACCTAAGGTACTTTTCCTAGCATGACTATGATGTTATGACTTTTAGAGACCACTCTCAAATTTTGTTACTCTCTGTTCGAATTTACTGTTGATACTTTGCAGTATAGGCAGCCACGGTGCTTGTGCCCCTGCTCCATATTAGAAATAGTTATTTAAGACTGCTCTCAGAGCTTGAAAAATGTCGCTGGCAATTAGTTTTTATTTTTCCCTACAGGATTTGCTTATTTGAGCCAAAAATTTAATGTTTGAGTTCTTTCTATAAGGGACTAATTGGAATTTCTTAGATTTTTGGTGGCTTCTTTATGCTTCTTATATTGCACCATGATGAGTTGTGGCTACCAGAAGTTTTTAAAAATCCTAGTTGAGCATTGCTGATCAGAAAAGGGGGAAAAAGCGGAAGTTGCACTTATGCAATTGAAAAGATCATTCGAAGAGAATTTCAGTTTTGATGGCATGCTCTCCACTGCTGTTGAAACTTTCTCTTCTATTCCCTGTTGGGCTTTTAAGATAGCTAATGTGATTCCTGCAGATCTTGCTGCATATGGAGAAAAAAAAGAATCAAAACATTAATTTGTTTTCATAAATATAGAACACTCTCCTGCTGTTTCCCATATATTCATAAAGTACATAAGCTGATAGATAACCATTTCAAGTAAGGAGCTCTTTTGAAATTATATTGCTCTTGGTTTCCTACAATATGATGTCCCAGTTAGTTGCATCTCCCATGGATTTTCATCTTGGTTAAATTGTGCATTGAATGCATCCTTCTTTAACCTTGCAAACTTTTGTCCCCAGCTTCTGTGGGTGAAAGAAAATTTGCGGGAGTCCTGGTCACTGGTGTTTAGGTGGATGGACTTGAGTGACTGGTTGTCATACAGGTACTTGGATCGGCTAATCTCCTAGCATTACCATATTCAGCAAATTTTTATGCATTCTTTACCTGCCAGAGCAACTGGAGACGATACTCGGAGTTTGTGCACTACGGTATGCAAATGGACTTATCTTGGTCATGCACACATGCAGCTGAGTGAAAAAGATTCTCAGGATATGGAAGCCTGTGGCTGGGATGACGACTTTTGGGAGGAGATTGGCCTGGCCGATCTAGTGGATGGTCATCATGCTAAGATTGGTTAGATAATTTTTGTTTCTGTCTACAGCTTTGTGGATGAACTGGAGTAGATTTTCGAAATATTTCTGGTCTTCTAAGAAATGCATTGGTTCCATGTTGATGGTTGAGAGATCAAAGGGATTCTCCTTATATCACAGTCAGAGTTTTGTCATTTTGCTTGGAATCTCAGTTGAGCCTATTACATTTTTTAATGGACTTAGGCTATTTTTAGTTTGTCTTCTTTTTTCAATAAAATGTTCTTATCCTTTATCGTATGTCATCTCCCCTGTTCTCCTTCTCTCCAAATTTGAAACAAATTCCGAGGGCAGGTCCCAGAGATATTTCTTTTGCATGTTTTTACAAAATCGAACTGGATGTTGCTCAAGGAGCTGTTTTCTGCTTCTATTAAGTTCAGGATGGTTGTTTTGATTCAACTATTAGAAAGTGATGAGAGAAAGGCGATAATGAATAGATTGATTATAGATATAATTGGATAAGGCACAATCCATGCCACTTGTGTGGCTTCTTTTTTGTTGTGAAAGGTCACTCAAATTACAAATATAAGCCAAAATATATTCTGTGCTGTATAATGGTAGTGCTCAAATTCCAGTGAATAGAAGCAAAAAACTATAAGCTCTCCAATCTCTTTCCATTTGTGTGCATTGGCTGGGAGCACTGGGTGGAAGACATTAGTAGGTTTCTCTGCTTGTATTATTCTATGTTCTACTTGGTCAGTTGATAGTATTGTTTTGCTTGATCACCCTTCAGGGAGTTATATGTATCACAAATATTTTTGCACACTGCTACAGGAGTTCACTTATGCTAGCATTGAGTTTTTCCATTGTAATTAGTAATGCAAGACTGTTTCATGTCCACAGGAAGAAGTGTAGCTTTCCCTGGACATCCTCTGGGAACTGGTCTAACTCCAGTTGCTGCAAAGGCAAGAAATTTTGTACTGAAGAAACTGTATTAATTTCAAGTGGTGCTCCCTCGAGGTCCATTAACAAAGCAAGCATATTTATCTAACAATAGGACGAGGGCACTCTACTTTTCATTGAAATGTTGAGGGCATAATTATTGGCAATAGTTATCTTGTTCTTTTCTTATTTTTCTGACCACTGTCCTTACATCTAGGAACTAGGCCTTGTAGCAGGAACTCCTGTAGGAACTTCGCTGATTGATGCTCATGCTGGTGGTGTTGGGGTTATAGAAAGTGTTCCAGAGTCGGACACTGAAGATAAAGGTTATTATGTGATGTTAGTGTCGTTTGCTTTGCTTTTCCTGTAGCTTTTAGCTAAAGTCAATGATCTTGTCTTCAAAACGAAAAATTCAGATAATGATAAGGAGGCCATATGCCATCGGATGGTGCTTGTCTGTGGTACTTCCACTTGTCATTTGGCTGTAGCACAGAGCAGGCTGTTCATTCCAGGAGTCTGGGGACCATTTTGGTCAGGTATACTTTTATGATTTTCCAGTCGTTTCCCAACTGTCAGATTTCTCTGGTACACTTGCAGCATAATGAATCCTTTGACAGTTGTAGTTTTTGAAGCCTGTTGACCCCGCAGTTTGTGGACCTTTGGTATGTCTAGGAGGCAAAAATTTAAGCATCCAGCTCTAGTAGTCAATTTATTTTGTCCGTCTTCTTAACCTTGTGAACTGATTTCTTCTTTTTGACCTTCTTTATCTTACTATTGTTTCCATTTGCAAGTTTAAATATATCTGCCTAAAATTGCTGTCCTTTGCTTTAGACTTTTATTAGTTGCATGCGGGTAGATTTGACCTTTTCTTTAGGCTGAGAGATTTGATCTCATTCACCTCTTATTATAGCAGTGTTTATTTAGTCCACTAGTAGTTAGACGTAGAAAGGCCATTTCTTAGACTGTTTCTTTTACTCCAAGGTTTAGGAACAGGAGATTCTTACACAAAGGATCCTTTTGTGTCTTGATTTTTCCAGCAATGGTGCCAGAATATTGGCTCACAGAGGGTGGGCAAAGTGCTACTGGGGCATTGTTAGATCACGTGATTGAAAATCATGTAGCTTCTCCACTGCTTGCAAATCGTGCTGCTTCACAAAGTAAGATATCAATTGTCCAACTAAGCCAACAGTTTTGGTATTGGAAATGTGTCCTATTTTCTGCTGTAATTATGCAGTTTTGGGTAGTCCTATCTCTTACTTTTTGTTGGTTGTATTCCAGGCGCATCAGTATTTGAGCTACTGAACAAGATATTAGAATCTCTTAAGCATGACCTCAATGCTCCTTTTCTTGCTGCTTTGACTGAGAATATTCACGTCCTTCCGGACTTTCACGGAAACAGGTACTAAGATTGTTCAGTGCAGGTATGATACTCTGGATATAGCGTGTCAGTGCTATTGGGAAATTCATACTCTTAAAATTGGGATGGTTCAGGTCACCCCTTGCGGATCCACAAGCAAAAGGAGTGATTTGTGGATTAACCATTGATTCAAGTGAGAAGCAATTGGCTCTTCTATACTTAGCTACTGTCCAAAGTCTTGCATATGGTACTCGCCACATAGTGGAGCATTGCAATGCCCATGGCCATAAAGTGAGCATCTATGATTTGTTATGCTTCTTTGGAGTAGGATAACTGGAAGATTAAAAGAACATGTTCAGCATATTGCTACTCCTTTTGCAGATTGATACAGTGCTAGCATGTGGGGGCCTGGCTAAGAATCCGTTGTTCCTTCAAGAACATGCAGACATCATAGGTATATCTCTCCTTTTATAGCCTATGTCCGGAAAGGAGGAATATGAAGGGAAAAGAGCGAAGGGCAAGAAAATAACCTTATCTTGCTTGAGAAACCTAGTGGAAGTGAAAGTGATGGCTTGGATAGATAAAAATTAATACCTTGGGCCTTTTCATTCTCTTTGAAAGTGGAGAGGAAAAGGCAATTCAATATCGCACCTCTTGCTTTTTTTCAATTCAAAATGTTAGTATTGGTACTTTTTTATGATTTTTGTCTAACAACTTTCTTCTCATTTTTTCATTCCACCTATTTAACTTCCATCCAAACTGAATTAAAAAATTATGACTACAATTCTCATTCCTTCCCTCTTCACTGATTTCACTTTCTTTTTGTCCTCACTCTTTTCCCGAACACAGTGTAAGTGTCATCTGTTGGAGGATTGGTCTTCCTACCCTTCTGTTTGTGCTGTTGAGTTTCTCTCTTTAGCATGCATTAACTTATCATGTTTGAACATGATTAAACTGTCCTTACACTCTACTCTAATTTGTACGAATGACTGCTGTGGGACGCTTACGTAAACAGTGTAATTTCTGATTTCTTGTTCTTTTGTGCCTGCTTGGCCCAGCAACATATTTAGAATAACTAGAGGATTAGGAAAGTGAGATTCATCTATCTAATTTTACCGACAGAGACAATGAGAGAATGTTGTTTATTACTCCCTCTGTGTTTGCACTGTTGTTGGGAGAAGACTGAAATGAAGATTGAGGTTGGTTTTCTGAGATCAATGTCCCACCCATTTGCACCATGAACTTTCTGTTTAGTACTTTAAAAAGTAAAAATGAAAGTGCATGCTCAAAGTTTCCTGCAGTGCCCATATTATTTGACTAAGTTTGTCTCTGTACTTGACTGGTGCAGGTTGCCCAATTATTCTTCCAAGAGAAAGTGAATCTGTGCTATTAGGTGCTGCAATCCTTGGGGCAGTCGCAGCAAAGAAATATTCTAGTCTTAGAGAGGCCATGAAAGTGCTGAATGCTGCTGGTCTGGTAAGCACGACATGCTATTTTCCCTTTACCTGTTTTTCCATGAATTATGATGCTACCTTGAGATTGATATAGGAACCGAGAAAAGTTTAGCAGCGCATGGTAGAATGATTTCCGGTTTGGTATTGGTGTGAAAACTCTGCCCTTTCATGTCTGTCTATGCATGGCCTGCCTAATAAGGGAGAAAAGACATTCCTCATGTTCAAAGTTTCGAATAGAAAAACAGAGAGAGAAAACTTGAGCATGAATGGGTAGCATTTTGGTTGCTTCAACAGCAAGCTTTCGAACATGGACATTCCAATTCGAACTTAGTGATTTGAAGAATGAGACATTATTTTTGGGAACTTAAAAAAGGAGACTAATTGCATAAAGAGTTTGACAGTGAGATATCTTGAATTAGGACCTGACATGTTTTGGCTTTCTGAGGAAATGCCGTTATCTTCTAATTACCGGGTTTGAATCTGTCTATTTAATCCGGTTCAGGTTATACATCCATCTGATGACCCAAGGATAAAGAAGTACCATGATGCCAAGTATCGTATATTCCGTGAGCTTTATGAGCAGCAGCTGGCTCAGCGTTCAATTATGGCTGATGCTTTGGCATAGATGTTTTGGTGCGGATTTTGAACTTAAGAGCTCTTTTTATCAGGGGTTCACTCAGGACTCAGCATGACGCATTGATAATTGTTTCCCTCTTCTTTTCACTTCCACACCCCCCCCCCCACTCTCTCTCTCTAGTTTTCGGAATGTGTATACAGTAAATATACATTTCAAATTCCCTTCTTCATGGAATAAATTGATTACTTTGCATATTAGAAGGAATAAGTGAGTAGAAAAAAATTGAATGAAAGGCTGCGCTTGTAAGCACTTTTTGCCATGGGAAAGGAGGAGAGATGATGGCAATTTTTCTGCTGAGTAAATGAAGTGGATGAATCAGTTTAGAGGAAGTAGAGTTCTCTTTGATCGAGTATCATTGTGGAACTTCTGGAGCTTCCTCTGCTGACAGGTTCTTGTTGTAGAAGAAAGATCCATGCCTTCATTAAACATTTGTACATCTATAAATAAGGTTACTACATTAACCTTATTAGTATGCAAAAGACAGGTCTGGATTTAGGCGAATCACTGGTTTTGGGCTTCTCCACTCCTACTTGGTAGGACTAGGGTAATAGGCTTGCCCGATGGACAGTTGATGCTTCATTGACACCTTAAACCAAACATTCCAGCAGTAAGTGAGGTAGGTACAGCCCGTCGTAACGTTTTCTTTCTTTTGAGCAAAGATAGGGTTACCACATGAAATTGGTAAAGAAACATACGGAAATTGGGGATGTACTATCTTTTAAGGACGACATTTCTAATTCATGGTTTGTAAGTCCAAGTGTGGATTTTTCTTGTTAATGTTCACATAAGTGTCCACGCATCAAATTTTATAATAGGCAGGAGCTAACCCAACAGGTACTATCTTTACTGAATATGTATGACTCTTGCATGAGATCAGTGTTCGCAGTTCAGGTAGGGAGGACTTATTACGATGGCTATATCATTCTTTCTTGCACTGTGAATCTAATTAATCTGCACCATCCGTCCAATAAAACCTTCAATTGTCTTGCATTCTTACAACTCGAATTCGCCTTCTTTATGTCGGAATACATAAACAAACTCTCGACCAGAAAATCAAGTGCTAGTAATTCCATCTCAAGATCTCGAGTGCTGACGATTCCATGACGAATGGAATGACATTTGGTGAATTGCATCGGCAAAAGAAAACCTCCTGTTATCATGGGTGTTTGCAACACTTGTAGAGGATCTTTGTCTCCGCTCGGCAAATGCACTGTTCACATTTTGTGTCCTCATAATGGTCGATGTCGGGCACCCATCCTCTCCTCTTGCAATGCTCACTTTACAGCCGACAGTCATAGTGAGGAGGCTCTCCTCTGAAGATATTTGCGTTGTTCCACCACATGTTGCGCACGATGTCGAGGTACTTCTTGCGGCATTCCACCACTTGCTCGCTCGCATAGACTTTTTTTAGCAGTTGAACTCCTTTCTTCTTAAACTCACCGCCCTTGTTAACGAGGAGGAGCCCAATGACATATGAAGCTCCAATGTGCCCAATCCGCACGGCCCTCTTTAGTAGCTCCATTCCTAGCTCAACCTTCACGAAACTTATATACTCATACTGCAACATTCACAAATTGCAAAAGGTCAATCTCCAGTTTTGAACGAAGTTGTAGAGAACAAATTAGAGAGATAAATCATACAATTAAACACGTACCAGTCCTTGTGTGTACAAAGCTTCTAAATTATCACATTTAATGCACCTTTGAATGTCTTCTTGGGGATGCCACCATAATATTCTTGAAATCTTGTTGAGTGATATTTGTCGATATATATAGTTGTCTTCGGCTAATTCATTAAGAATTTTGCAACTGCCACGATAGAATAACCACAAGAATAAGGTCTCAGAATTTAGCCACTAATATTTATCAGGTATGCTACTGGGGAAAAGAATTGTTTACGCCAAAATAAAGATTAATTTATGGTGCTAGTAATTTTTTGACGTCATCAGCAACAATACCATAGGAACAACATATTTCATACGTATAGTTAATATATGAGCATATTATCATAAATACTAATGTTTGCATAACAATTACAATGGTTCTTTGTACTCAACAGTTGACACTATATCTTCAAAGGTCGGATTCCGCTGGGTCTCAATAATATTGAAAGTATAATCAAGTTTATATAGCTAAAATCGAGTTTAAAAATCTTTATTAAATAAAGTCATGTATCTAGTATGGGAGCTTGATTGGATGAATAACATCATGACAATACAATTATAAAAGCAATATGTACTACTGTATTAGAATTTCTCCATCATGTATGGTTCAGAGATGAGTATATTTGGAAAAAGTAAACATTAGAAGCCCATATTGTTAAAAGAAACCTAATTAGCCCCATATTATTAAATTATCTACAATCATTAATTCTTTAATCAATTAATCACCTCTTAGAGAGTATTTCTTGAAGGGGAAGATTAGCGGATACCTTATTTTCGCATTGAAGAAATCGTCCATGGAGTTGGCGGTGACAGAAGCAAGAATCTCCACCACCACATCATTAGGAAGAACATCAAAGGATTTGATCTCCATAGTTCACAGGCAATGGTGACGCAACTCAATATTGATTGTGAGAAGCGTCGTGTTTATCGAACACGAATCTTTCGATCTTCGATTGTATGAGGCAAAAGCAAAGGAAGTACGCTAATAGAAGATATTGAAGAAGAAACTACTTGAAACTCGATTGATGGTTGAAGAGTGATTTCATATTGTGTATATTTATAGAAGTATTCTACACTTATGCCGAGCTAAATCCTTGTATGAATCTAATTAGGCAATTAGACTTGAGGCAATCTCGAGTTTCATGTCCTTTTAAGTTGCATGTTTCCTATTTTGATTAGGATTCACATCTATCCATCAATGATTACCATAGAGTCTAAATCAGGAAAGTGACATTTACGAAGTAATTGGAGTGAGATTAACACAATTTTAATTAACAATCGTGAAATCGAGCCCCAAAAAGGATAAAAGTTCCGCGCAGGTTTTTCTTGTGGATGCAAGTTTTGGTTTTCTTCTCTAATAAAAGTCACCCATCAGTCCATCACTGATCCAAATTTTCCTCTCCCGCTCGTGAAGGTCGGTAACTTTTATATGGCCGTTCGCAAATTTGATTAGGCATTTGTAAAAGAAGGTAAATAAAAGTTTGTTAAAGATAAGAAAATTATTATTTTCCAAAAGTAAGATAAGTTGTTAATTTATATAAAAAAATACAAATAAACATCGATTCTACCTGAAAAGAGTTACAATAGATTCTATCCGATTATTGTTAACCTTCATGAAAATAATACTATACATGCAAATGCATGTAACTCAGGAACTTTTAATGCACAATGCCACTTACCCATAAGATAAAAAAGAAAGAAAACGATGTTTACCTGTGAGGTTGTGTGTCTATATATATATTATATTGAAGAAAATTCACTTCAATCACACATCTAATTAGTGGGTTATAATTATGGACATTATCTAACTACATGTAATTGATAAAGTTTGCATTAGGAGGAAATATCATCCGAAAATGTATTAACTATACAAGAGCAAGAGCCAAATAATTTTCAATTCAGTCCAATTTTTGTGTTTTGACTCTTGATATGGCGCGGCCCATCTCGACCTTCCTCCCCCTTTCAAATTTCCCACCACCATTTCTATCCTCACTACCTACCCGACTGACTCCCCTCTCTGTCTCTCACCAGCCGGTGGCCACCCATGAGTCCTACACACTCCTCTCTCCTCCGCCACCACCACCGCCACCACCGCCTCCTCCGCCGCCAACTCCCTCTCCTTCTCTTCCTCCGCGACCACCAGACCTCCGCCTCCCCTCCCCTCCGGATCCCTCTCTCCCACCCCACCTTCCTCATCTGGTCCTCCAACACCTCCCTCGGCAAAACTCTAGTCTCCACCGGCCTCGCCTTCGCCTCCCTCTTCTCTCCCGCCCCAGCGCCTTCCAGGTTCCTCTACCTCAAGCCTGTCCAGACCGGCTTCCCCTCCGATTCCGACTCCCTCTTCCTCTTCAACAAGCTCGCCTCCCTCTCTCTCCTCCACGAACCCCGCTTCCCCGTCCTCGCCTCGCACCGCGTGCTCAAGGCCTCCCCCTCCGCCTCCGCCGCGCTCTCCCTCTCCAAGGCGCCACGAGATGGGGGCGATTCGGGTTTCGGGATGGTTGATTTGGGGATCTGTGAGGAGAGGAGGTTGGGGGGCGAGAGGAGTGGGAATGGGGACGGGGCGGTCTCGGAGTTGGTGAGCCAGACGTTCTTCGCTTGGAAGGAGGCAGTCTCGCCGCATTTGGCGGCGGAGAGAGAGAGTGGGGTGGTGGAGGATAGTGTGGTGGTGGAGATGGTAGAGAAAGGGTTGAGAGTCGGCCAGAGAGATGGGAAGGAGGAGATGCTCTGTGTGGTCGAGACTGCTGGTGGAGTCGCGAGCCCTGGACCTTCTGGCTCTCTTCAGTGTGACTTGTACAGGTACGTTCATCTTCTCTCTGTTCTTTCTATCTGAGAAAGCATGTCATCGTCGGCCCTTGTTTTGATAGGTGAGCATATTGAATTATTCATTCGCGGGTTTCGTGCCCATTTAGAATTCACTCGATCTTTTCTTTTATGCCTTAAGAAAAAAAGTCAACTCTTTCGGAAGATATTCTTCGCGAATTGCTTCTTTGGCTTCCGGTATCCAGTAGAATGAGATCTGACATGTTTCAAGGATGCGATTGCTGCCCCTTTTGCTGTGGTGCCCTTGAAAAATGTTGCCCATCTCATTTGCTGAGAATGTGATGCTCAAACCAACTTACGTGTTATTATATATACTAAAGTACTGTGCATGTTCCGAATGATTTTTTAATTTTTATCTTCTTTCCCCAAGTCAAGACTCTTCTAGATATTATAATATCTCTCCTAATCGATTATGTATCCGTCACCGTTCCTCTTACAGTAATGAACCATCTCTTTAGTAAAATCGTGTAATGATACAGCTATATACTGCATCGTTCCATGGCACCATGCCCTTGATACTGAATTGGTATTTCTCGCTCTCATTTATCTTCCTGAACCAGTTGTTCACTTCTTTTGCGCAATTTCTGTATAGGCCTTTCAGGTTACCTGCTGTGCTTGTAGGAGATGGACGACTAGGTGGAGTATCAGCAACAATTACAGCTTATGAAAGCTTAAGACTTCGAGGATATGATGTGGTTGCTGTTGTATTTGAAGATCATGGGCTTCTAAATGAGGAGCCACTGACAGCCTATTTTCGGAATAGGTACTTGCAGTTTTTACTATTATCTATGCCAGAGGATTCTAGTTTCATTCATTATAGAATATGCAGCATCCTGAAAATCTTTACAATGGAGTTTGAGTCATGCTTTAAGTTGTGCAATTGGCCCACTGCCTAAAATGATTTTTCAGCTTAATTCTCTTTATAAATGCCATAGGGTGCCAGTGCTTGTGCTGCCACATGTTCCAGAAGATCTCTCAAATGACCTGATGGAATGGTTTACCAATTCTCGAAGCATATTTGATATGTTGAAGAACATAATGAAGTCATCTTATCTGCAACGAATGCAGACATTGCTTGATATGCCTAAGAAGGCAAGAGATATATTTTGGTGGCCTTACACTCAGCATAAACTTGTATCAGAAGATGGCGTTACCGTGATTGATTCACGGTACGGTGAAAACTTTGCAGTTTTCAAGGTTTGTCTCGATTATTTCTTGTGTTCTGATAATAATAGTTACACTCCTACAATTAAAATACCCCCCCACAACAACACACACCTCTATGAAGGATTGCAAAAAGTTAATTCATTTTCTTGTTGTCGGATCAGGATAAATCTTTGAACCAAATGTTTGATGCTTGCGCAAGTTGGTGGACCCAAGGACCTAATGCTTCTTTACAGGTCATTCTTACTGCCTGGTTATTCTTGTTTGTGTTTATTAGTGGTTACTTTGAATATATGTCAGAATAATTTTTTTGACAAATCTAGCAATTATTTCTGCTGATGATGGAATTTTGTAGCAGGATGCTTATTAGTGAATGGGTCTTGTTAACAAGTGCCCCTAGGGCACTAGTTAAGTCAACTAAGAGTGCAAATAACACTTTCCAACACACTTGGAAAATGGAAGAATTACACATTATAATAAGATCACTTCAAATGGCAACTTTCAAAATTTCCGCAGCACATTTAATAATGGTTAAGAAGTGCCCAAGGGGCACTCTTTAACATTTTCCTTACTGAATTGCTTCCTGAATTATTTTTACGTGCAATGGTAATTGGCTTCTGTGACTTGTTTTGTGTTGTTATGTTAAACATAATGAAAAATTCTTTAACTCTGTAGAAATCAAGATACAGCGAGTTGGATTTATGAACTGTTAATTATCAGCATATTTTCTCTTGTGATCTGAGTCACGTATTTAGGGGGACACTTGGGCTCCCTCTGTTAGTCCAGGGATCTTCTCGTTAATCAAACTTTTTGCATTTACAATAGGAATTTCGAAATCAACAATGTCGTGTTATTCTTGCCCTCCTAAACAAGCAATAGTTGCTGAATTTGAGTGCCAGCAGCTGGAAGTAAATAACCCCTTGTTATCTCCTGAATTTGAGTGCCCCCCTCCTAAACAAGGATTAATTGTTATTAGTTGCTGGACAACACATATGAACCTCCTGTTTTCCACATTTGTTTGGGCGGGCTTTCTTTGTTTACATGTAAGTACCAAGTAAAGAATGCCATCTAATAACTGGTTAATAATCCTTGAAGTAGAGGAGGTAGAGAATAAATGAAGCCCTAGAATTAGTACTTAATGAGTCCCATATGATCAGGTTATCTTTTTTTGTGCATTCTGGTTTGTCTTTTTTTTTTTTTTTTTTCAGACCTTAGTGTGAGTATGGTTAAATTTTACTAGTCAAATTTTCCCATGTTTTTTTTTAATGGAAAATTGGCATATGAAGCAATGGAGTGGAAATGTTTTCTATTAAATGTTAGGGCAAAAGCCATAAAAAATCCTAAACTATGCTCACTGTGACACATTTACTCTAAACTTTTTTTTGCGGCACAAAAAGTTCCAAACTTGTAACTGTGTGACACATTTACCCTCCATCAAAGTTTTGTCATTGAGAACCGTTAAAATCTGCCTACATGGACGCCAGAAAGCAAACAGTGTTGACATGGTGCCCATGTAGCTTAAGTGAAATAAAAACAACGTTGTTTTGGCTGAAAATCATCTGACAGAACCTTGGCAGAGGGTAAATGTGTTACATAGGTATAAGTTTGGGGTTTTTTTATGTAATAAGAAAAATTTAGGGCAAATGTGTTACAGTGGGCATAGTTGAGGTTTTTGATGTCACAAAGAAAAGTTCAGGGTAAATGTGTCACAGTGGGTATAGTTTGGGGTTCTTTGTGGCTTTTTCCCTAAATGTTATCAATCTAAGCTGAAAAGGTCAATATAGTCCCACAATTGTGCCATGCCTCTGGGTTCACTAGACAATAATACATAATGGTAGTAAGATATACCAATATCACAGAGCACAGACTCTTTCAGCTTGCTTGATTCTCTTGCTTTCTTTTTGAGGTGTTTCTCATTTGTAGCGTTTCTTGTGCATTGTGATAGATCTCCTGAATTTTCTTTTTAATGTGGACATCTTTATGTGTTTACAGACTGAGCTTGCAAGGGACATGGGTTATGCTGCTGCAAGATTTGGGCATGTGATGTTCCCAGAAAATGTTTACGAGCCAGCCTTAGAATGTGCGGAGCTTTTGTTGGGTGGTGTTGGAGAAGGTCAGAAGATATTCTTGCACCATCTTAGCGATCGATCGTAACTTTTGTTCACAATACTAATAAAATTTGACTTTGGCCTCACTTCTGGTGCTCTTTTGTTTTATTTTTGGGTGTCTTATGTTACTGAGTATATGGAAGTTCAATTGAATCAGGTTGTATTTAAATGTTTATCATGCTCGTTTTTGTAGTTTATTGACCTTTTCCAGTTTAGTTTAGGTTTTTGAATTAGGACCGAGTAACTAGTGTGCTTTAAGGTTGAGCCCTTTTGCATATGCTACTTAATTATATGACTGTACAACCTAAACTCCTAGTGCACTCCTTGATTGTTGAGGCAAAAGCCTACATCTTTTACACACGAGCAACTAGTGGACTTATAGTGCTCAATTTGTCTGTAACTGGGGGCTGCATCTACCTTTTCAGGTTGGGCTTCTCGAGTATATTTCTCGGATAATGGATCTACTGCTATTGAGATTGCTCTCAAGATGGCTTTCTGTAAGTTTTCTGTTGATAGAGGAATTCTTTCAGAAAATTCAATTGGCGATGCCTCTGAAAAACAGCCAGAGCTTTTGGTAGGTTTCATTCTTTTCTGTCACGTTTCTAATAAAAGGGTTCTAGTTGGCTTGTTTTCTTGTTTTCTGGTCTAATGTACTCTGTGTGCATTACTTGATTTTCTTTTTGAGGATATTTTTTGGAGGTTATATATGCTTTTATAGTCACTGTTGATGTAAAAACCAAATGTTTTTGGTCTTTGTTTACTCTTGGCCTCGGTTTGTTTTCTACTCCTTGATTGGATCGATCAATTTTAGTTGCTTTGCTAGGCACAAATCTCTATAACTTTGCATGTTCGTTTGATGGGAATTATGGATATTATATTCCTGATGTATTGCTAATAGAACACCGTCTTTTTGGTATGATAACATGAGGTTTTCAACTCTAGGAGGGCCTATAGTCTGTCTGTATCATTCTAATCCAATTTCATTCCACTCTATGAACCAAATAACCCATGCGATTTTGTAGTTGTAATATCGTCAGATCAGTGTTTGATGTATGTTTTCAAATTAAACGTCTACTGCAGGTTCTAGCTCTCAAGGGTTCTTATCATGGAGATACTCTAGGTGCTATGGAAGCACAATCGCCATCATCCTTTACCGGCTTTATTCAGCAACCATGGTATGGCATTTGTTCATAAACATATCGAAAGAATCTGTTGTTTCTTCTCCTTTGAAATATATGTATTCATTCTATAGCTGTTGGCTTTTTCAGCTATTGGGAAAATACTTTTCCCTGCATTTTGAATTGGTCACTGTACTAGGGATGACGCAATGGATGTGTAAATGTAACTTGATTCTCATTTTCTCCCCTTTCTGTCCTGTCTTGCTTCGTGGGGAAAGGGAGCTCTAGCGTATTTTGTAGAAATTCATTGGTCTTAGTGGGACCAGGCTAGGCCTTAGGCATAACTTTTCCTGCCTGTCATAAGTCTTGTTTTGGCATAGCTTAAAAAGCCTAATGACAGATAGATAGCCAAGTCAATTCTCTTTTTTTAATTCTAACACAGTTTGTAATATGCTGTGTATGTAGTTAGATACTAATGTGCTGTCTGCTTGTTTATGCTACTTGTTTGTCAGTCAGAGTCTTAAGACCTTAGTTTACATCAAGGCATTTGGTACTAGTTGGTTAGGATCTTTAGGCAAAAGAAGAGGAGTGAGATATTTTTTGAACTTGGTAAATTTAAAATTATCCTAATGGAGGCAATATTGCATGCATTTAGAATTGCTTAGTCTTAATGTAATGTTGATTCCATCTGCTTTAGAGTTTCTTTAAGCTTTTAGACTTGCTGTTCTTGGCTATTCATGCATTTTGCTTTTTCTCTATTTACAAAGTGGGAGTTTTCCTGGTTTGTGCCTTGAGTATAGCCACAGGCAAGAACAAATTACTGCAAGTTTTGAGTTCTTGTTTATTAAAAAAGAGGTTCAATAATTTTACAGGTACACTGGCAGAGGTCTTTTTCTGGATCCTCCTACAGTGTTTTTGCACAGAAGTGTTTGGAAGCTTTCCTTACCAGCGATGATACATAATAAAAGTTTTGAATTTGACAAAATGAGTATGTTATCTTCTAATACATTCACCTAGAAAAGTTATTTCTTTTGGCTCTGCTTTCTGTCATCAGGCCATAATTAAAGTTGTCTTCAAATTTGTGCAGCGTTCAGTTCTCGTGATGAAATTTTCTGCAAGAGCAGGGATGAATCAGATCTTTCTGGTATATACTCATTATATATATCTCAACATCTATCAGGATCAAGGGGATCTAAGTACATTGGGGCACTTATTATAGAACCAGGCAAGAAAACTCTCCAACGGTCAAAGGCATTTTAATTTAGTAGTTTTTTTTTTCTCAGGTCAGGGATAGGCTTGATTTGCTAATTTGCATAACCTCATCAGCCCTCTGTGTGTGTGTGTGTGTGTGTGTTTTGGTTTTACCTCAGGATGGGCATAAAGTTAGTTTCACAATGTTTGAGATGATATAGTGCTAAACATCATTGTTTTGGGCTAATAATGGGATTCCTTCTACTCTAATGGGGCTTTCGTTCGTAAGAGGTTGTAATGTTTATTTGCTGATCGTGGACTGAGTTTCAGTGCCTTGATTTGTAAAAGTATTTTCCCTGAGCCAGAATGACCTAATCTTGCATTCTTGTTTTCCCAGTCATGCTGCAATTTGGCTGTAGCTCAATTGTTTTAGTTGAAAAGGCCACAGCACAAAATTGTATGTTATGTGCCGTTCGGAATATTTTGATATCATTAATTGTTGCAAATCAATTTTGCAGTCATACAAGGAGCTGGAGGAATGCTCATGGTTGATCCACTTTTTCAACGTGTACTCGTTAACGAGTGCCGAAGGCGTAAGATTCCAGTAATATTTGATGAAGTCTTCACTGGTTTCTGGCGTTTGGGAACAGAGGTTGGTTGACTACTAATGTTTACCTTTTCATTTGCCTGTTCAGTGATTTTTCTAACTGGAGTGGGATGTGATTTACTTGTTTTCCCAGTCTGCTGCAGAACTGCTTGGATGTGCACCAGATATAGCGTGCTTTGCGAAACTGATGACTGGTGGGATGATACCCTTGGCTGTCACATTGGCAACAAATGCCGTGTTTACTGCTTTTCTTGGGGAATCGAAGGTATCTTCTTGTGGCTAACATGATAGAAATAACATGAGTTTATGATAAGGCATTGACTGCTTCCTGATTGATTCATTTTGACTGCTTGCATTTTTTCATGATTCATGGTTCAACTTGAAATGCTCCATCAGTGCAACAGGCAAATGTAGGGGGTGATGTTATCTAATTGTCTTTTCAGTCAGGACTCAAGTTTTGTCCTTAATTATGATCGATTGAGCATACTCGGTGAAATGCACAGTAACTGATGCTCTATGGTTTTATTTATGCTTTAAATCTGTTCGTTGGGTTCGATGGCTGCAATTGGTTCGCTTAGTGAACCTTTGTAGCAACTGGTTCAGATGTTTGTCGCTTACAAATGCTGTGCAGCACTTCAACTTGTGGAATAGCTTTGATAGTAAGTATTCTTAATATGACTCATATGTCAGCTCCAGGGTCGCTTTAAGCTTTTAACTGAATTCCAGTTTCGTTATGTATTTGAGTTATATTTTGCTGAATTACTGGATTCGCTTTATCTTTTAAAGTGAAATTTTACACGCCATAGATGTCTTGATTTCCCTATAGCAAGCATTACACTTTTAAAGCATCATATTGTCGATAGAAGATAGTTACACGTCTCTTCTTTTTTCAAGCTCTATTTTTTTTCTGAATCTAATAGTGGAAAATGCATGCTAGTTAGTTTGAATTTAAAGGCAAAGGCAATGTTAATGTCTTCCATGGGATCTTTGTACATTTAACCGTGTGGCTGGATACTGGCAAGTCACCTGCACATTATGCCTATGAAAAGAAAACTACCATACAAATATCCATGGTGGGAGTCAAATGCTTGAATTTTCTTGCTACAGCTCAAGGCGCTTTTGCATGGACACTCGTACTCTGCACATGCTGTGGGGTGCACAGCAGCCGCTAAATCCATCAAGTGGTTCAAAGATCCTCAGATGAACCACAATGTCATTCCTCAAGGGAAGGTGCTTAAAGAGGTAAAAGAAATTCCTTTTTATTCTCAAGAGTATGACTGTAATTACTTACAGCATCATCTCCTATCCATTCCTACTTATATGCTTATCTGTGCAGATGATTGAATAATACACATTTTTTGAGCTTTTGCAGTTGTGGGATTTCGAGATAATCGCGCAAATTTCGTCTCACCCAGCAATCCAAAGAGTTATTTCCTTGGGAACTCTCTTTGCCCTGGAACTCCGAGCTGAAGGCCCCAATGCTGGGTAATCTTCTTAATCTACTATAGAGAAGCACTGTCACTGTGTCACTTCCAACTCAATACACTCTGTTGAAGTCTTTACTAATCCTTTAGATGATTAAGGCACATAATGATGTTTCATTTGGGAGGTTTTAGTAGGCACCTTCTACAAATGATCCCATCCTTGTCAATGTTAGAGAAATCGGTAAAATCACAAAGCAAAAACTCTTTTCCCGCTTATAATTATAGGAAAATACTAGTTTGCTGGGAGTTAGGTCCCTGTTCATCTCAACTTGCACTGGCCGACATTAGCCAATGTAGAATCTGAGGTTTTTCCTTTATGACATCATCTTGATGATCCTGTCTTCTCAGAGATTATCCTAGGGAGTTACTCTTCTGTTTCTCAAGAATCCGCTATAGATTTGCATCCGCCATATATGTCCATATGTTGTCAATTTTGCGTTGTCGGGCCAGTGCTGGCCTATTCCTTTGTCATGTCAGAAATACATCTTCTAAAACCGATGGAGACTCTGGCAGGTATGCTTCGTTATATGCGAGGGCTCTTGTTCAGATGCTGCGCGAGGATGGCGTGTACACGAGGCCCCTGGGCAATGTCATCTATTTCATGTGTGGTCCCTGCACTTCTCCTGAGATCTGTTCTCAGCTGCTAGTCAAACTCCAGAGAAACCTGGAAGAATTTCACCGAGCCCATGGAAACATAGAAATGAGCGCCGTCATGAACACGAAGTAATCTTCTCGCCCGATTCATAAGTGCTCCCTCGGTATGAACTTTCGCATTCCAATTTCTCATTGGGTGCCTAATGGAGTTGCCGAGTTCAACGTGGCGGCGGACCGACTGGCTGTTTCCTGTTTTAGTAATTGACTTGCTTGAGATAAATCTCTGTAATATCCCGAGTTTCGGCACTTGAAAATCACTGGGTGACTGTCATAAGAACTTCTATAGTTGCTTATGGAATAATCTCGGCTAGGCTTAATTAGAACAGTGATGTTTTTGTGCGATGTACTATGTTCGGAATTTAACGAATTGTGCGCACGGCCAAAAAATTACATCTTTCTACACGAGGACGGCCCAACAGCCAGCTGCACAAAAGTGGTGACGTCAGCCTCTGTGCTGCACTTGACGTCCCATTTCGATTCTCGAAACTAAAACAGAAAGCAACGGCGCGTGAGCGACGTGGCGAGTGTGATCCACCGCGTCCGGACTAAAACGATTTGGCGGTCAGGATGGCAGCTGGCATCCGCGTTCACGGACGATCCTAGGCGCTCGCGACACATGGGATCCAACCTCTCATCCCGATCGTGCCAAAAAGAAAGCAAACTCTTTATTCATCGGGAATTATCAGCTGGTCCTCCGACCAGAGTACGCCTGCCACCCCATTTGCCGTACAAATATCAGTAGCTCCCAGTTTCTCACCATCGTCCGGGATTAGGCGGTGGCTGCTATTCGTGGACTGTAACGGTAGGGGTTAGACCCGTGTAGCAGCGGATCACTGCCACTGACCCAGCTACAAGTCGTCAGATTGGACTAGAGACTCGCCTCCCGCAAAAGCGCTCACCCCAGAAAAAATCCCCTTCACTCTCCAATCGATTTTCCTACTGTGTCCCCCTCACCCTCTTCGATTTTCTCGGGAAAGTGTTCGGATTTTCTCTCGCTCCCCCCCCCCCCCCCCCAACCGCCTCCATTACTTGCTCTCAGGTTCTCTCTCTCTCTCTCTCTCTACTGTGTAGTCCGATGTGATGTTCCGTCCGACCCTTTTTTGTTTTGTTTTTGTCACGATTGAGCTTCGATAACCGGAGATAAGCTCGTGAATCATCCTGCTGTCGGGTGGATTGATCGCGAGCTTCTCGATTTGAAGTATGTTAGGCTCAATTCCCCCTCTCGCTTGTAGGCCGAGTGTAGCTGAATGAGGTGACTTGAGATCTGGAAATCTCGTGACCGTAGTGAGGTTTGGGGTTTCCTGATTGTTCTTCTGCTGTCGTGTGCTCGAGTGTTGGGATGGAGGCAGAGGTTTGCGGTTTGTCCGGTTTCGGAGTCTGACGCGCGTGTCACGGGAACGGGATTGCTTTTAGATCCACTTCCAGGGATGGTGTGCGTGCGTGTGTGGGTTGCTCAGGGGGTCCTTGGATTTGAATCGAGGAAAGCTGATAAGAGTGTCGGTTTTCTGTGTTCTGCAGATCTGCTGGGAATGCAGAGACAAACTAGGTATATGGAGAGAACCAATTCAATGAATAATAGAGGGAAAAGGAGCTTGGAGGGTGAAGATGAGCCGCAGGAGAGAAAGCGGCCTGCCCTTGCAAGGTAATGCGGTTCCACCCCCACCCCCTTCCTCCCCTCATTGGTAGCCCTTCTGTGAACTGTGATTGTCTTTCATTCATCATACCCGTCTTCTTGTGCAAGATTGGACTTTGAGAAGGTTTTGTGTTTCAACACTGAATTTAGTCAAGTTGATGGTTGTGAAGCAAACTGAGAAACAAATTTTGTGTCAAGTCGAAATGAGCCGTGGCTCTTTGCTTCTCGAAATGGGATTTTCGCTAACTTCTACTTCAGCAGGTTGAAGCATTAAGGGTTTTCTACACTTTAAATGGCATCTTGAGCCTATTGTAATATGTCCTTGTACCCCTCCTCCTCTGTGAAAGAAGTTATTTTATGATATTCCAATTAGTGTAATCCTGCGAAATTCACGAATTTCATTGAAGTTTTGGCAGCCTTTGCTGAACAAAATGTTTAGCTGTACTTCACCTTGAAAAGGCTATATAGTTTGAAGCTTTTGGAAATTCTATTGCAAACTTTGAAGGAAGGATATGACAGTGGCATAATAAATAGATTTGAGCAGGACATGAAGTCGTGTTTCAGAAACTTGTGTCCTCAGTTTTAACTTGTTTGAGATTGTTCTTTTGGAGGTTTTTTTGTTTCTTTCTGTCCTTACTCCCTTTCACATTGGTCTTTTAATAATTTGACTTCTGGGGAGTTTCCATCTGCTTTAGGATAATAAATTACAGCTTCTCTCCTGTGTCAGCTTTGCTCTCATGGTTTCCTTCATCATTTCTTTACTTTGTTCTTTCTCTAGGGATATTCATCTGCATTGCTTCTTTCTAAGGCAGGTGTTCCCTATATTACTTGCTCTCGAATCACTAGTGTGTTTTATCTCAAGCATCTCTTGATATATATTTGCATCTTCTTGTTCTCTCAACTTGAGCTGCATGACTCACATTGCTTTAATCTCCAGAATGTCATTCCTACATACAATAACTCTAGAATTGCTCTAAGGCTGCAAATTTTGCATTTTGGCACCTTAGTCAAAGTTCTCTGATAGTCTGCAAAATTTACTGGAGAGTGATTATGTTGGTTGAACGTTTGTTTGTATCTTGTAAATGCAATTTTTTTTTTATACAACTTCAAATTGTGCAGTGTAATTGTAGAAGCTCTCAAGGTTGACAGTTTACAGAAGCTGTGTTCATCGTTGGAACCTATCCTTCGTAGAGTTGTAAGATACACGCCCTTTTTGGTTTTTGAATTTAAATGTTTTGGTATATATTTGGTTTTTTTATCATACAGTTGATCACATGGTTTAAGAATTTTGATCATGTATCTAGTAAATAAAGTGCCTTTGTTGCATTTTGATGAAAGGAATACAGTTGTTTCTTCTTCTTAACTGGAGATAGTTTTTCTATTTCAAGGCTATACTTACTGTAAGTTAACATTCTATTTACCTGGAGAAGATGGTCAATTGGATTTACAACATTTTTATGGCCCATGGTCGCTTGTTTCAGTTTGGTTTCTAACAGCCTGAGTTTGATTGGCTTTAATACTGTCATTTTCTTTTGTTTGAAACATAATATGATGTAGAAGAAGGATACTGTGCTTCTCCTTGATGTGATAGATCATGTATCACTATACTATGACCTGGCATCTCCTTACTTCTCATGTAATTGATTCTGAGCAGGTCAGTGAGGAAGTTGAACGAGCGCTGGCTAAGTTGGGCCCTCCTAGACTAAATGGAAGGTGTGTCCTTTTGTCATTAAAATGGTTTAATTATCTTCTTTCTGGAAAACACTGTTGCCTTGTTTTATGTGTTTCATCATCTTCTTCTTCTTCTTCTCTTGTGCGCGTTCATTCACACAAACAAACAGAAGATTGATTTAGTCCTGGGGTCACAACATTAATTTAAAATAATTTGATATCAGAGCATCGCCCAAGCGAATTGAAGGTCCAGATGGAGGAAACTTGCAGCTGCAGTTTAGATCACGGTTGTCTCTTCCACTCTTCACAGGAGGGAAAGTTGAGGGGGAGCAGGGTGCTGCAATTCATGTAGTTTTAGTTGATGCAAATACTGGCCATGTTGTCACCTCTGGGCCAGAATCCTCAGTGAAACTGGATGTTGTTGTGCTCGAAGGTGATTTTAACAATGAAGACGATGAAGGGTGGACCCAAGAAGAATTTGAAAGCCATGTTGTTAAAGAGCGTGAAGGGAAGCGGCCACTATTGACAGGGGACTTGCAAATTACACTCAAGGAAGGTGTAGGAACCATTGGGGAATTGACATTTACGGATAACTCCAGCTGGATAAGGAGTAGAAAATTCAGGCTAGGCTTGAAGGTTGCCCCCGGATTCGGTGAAGGCATTCGAATTCGTGAGGCTAAGACAGAAGCTTTTACTGTTAAGGATCACAGAGGAGAATGTATAACTCTCCACTATTGACATTTTAATGTTTTTTTGTTCATACAGTTTCTGATTACGTGCATTGCTTTGGATCTTTACAGTGTACAAAAAGCATTATCCACCTGCTTTACATGACGATGTCTGGAGATTGGAAAAGATTGGCAAAGATGGTTCATTTCACAAGAGGCTAAATAATAATGGAATATTTTCAGTTGAAGAATTCCTCCGCCTTGTTGTTAGGGATCCTCAGAAATTGCGGAATGTAAGTTTATAATTTGATAAGAATTACATTTTAATTTGTTACTGAAACATTCTTCTGGTTTTGTGTAGATCCTGGGCAGTGGTATGTCAAATAAGATGTGGGATGCTCTTTTGGAGCATGCCAAGACTTGTGTCCTCAGTGGAAAACTCTATGTTTACTATGCCGAAGATAACAGAAATGTTGGAGTTGTTTTTAACAACATCTATGAGCTGAATGGCTTCATCACGGGAGACCAGTATCAGACTGCTGATTCTCTTTCTGACAATCAGAAGGTTTGTGTATATGTAAATTTAGCATTTGCTGTCGTAATATGCAGTTATGTGTATTGTCTGTCTAGACTCTTGTATCCGTAGACCTTCTATTGGATGGTACGAGCCTGTTGGGCTTTGTATGATCCATCCTTTTCGACGTAAACATATACATTGAATTGGTGAAGTAGCATATTTATTCTTGTCAGATGCCATTGACAATATTGTGAATCTGGTATGTGATGCTTACTCCTCATCTTTACATTGGGGCTTACTCTTCATCAGCTCAGAGGCTTTCACCTTACCATTCTCTTTCAGCCACTTTTTTAGTTTAAAAACTGACATTAGATAGCGGTCTTTCTTCAATCTGGAAGATCATATTTCCTCTACAGCTTATTTGACCAGACTGTCATTCTAGTTGGGTGTAGAACTGTTATCTTTTTCGATAAGTTCTCTCTTATTCCTTCTCTTTCTTTTTCATATTTCTTTAACACTCCTTTTTGCTAGTATCTTGTTTTCTTTTATACAAATATTCTCATAAAAGAACGGTGTTGGCTCATGGAATTAGTGAAACTGCACCAATCTTGTGCAGGTTTATGTAGATACTTTGGTGAAGAAGGCTTATGACAATTGGAATCAAGTTATAGAGTACGATGGCAAGTCTTTATTAAGTTTCAAGCAAGTAAGGAGGTCTTCTAGAAATGAACCACAGATGGCAGTGCTAGAATACTCTAATGCTTTAGATCCTCAGCTGCAGTTACCACAATTGCCTGTTCCATTTACATCCGAACAGCCTTCAGCAGATTCAGGTTTAACTGTTGGAGGTAATGCTTGCTGCATACTAGTTGGGGCTTTAAATATCTGTCTAATGAGGCCTTTCTATGTGATAGTATAATTTTAGCTTGCTTTGCTTCTCAATTTTTCTCAGTAGAAAATGAATCAGTGTGATTCAAAGCACAGACTTGTCCTCATCTACAATTTCTCCAGCATACAGAGTTAGATTTGAAATCTTGGGTATTTAAGTGGTCAATGAAATTGTGAAATCTCCGAGTGTCAAGATACTGTTAAATGAAATTTTGATAATGCCACCAGTTGTTGATTTGGTTAGTCTTACACTCAACAGGAAATAGTAAAACTGCGACCTCTGTTTATTTCAGCTTCCATGTTTTGTTTCCCTTTGTTGGATTGGAAGTTTCCAAGAACAAATGGAGTTATAGACTTCTATGGGGTGGTGTGATATGTAGCATTCAGAAACTATTGTATGTAAAGGCCCTCCAAGAAGTGTAATCAATATCTTATTAAACAATAAGTGAAATGTCTTAAATTTGGGTCATTCTCAATGCATAATTTTATTATGAGAAAGATGTAAAGTACACAACAAAAGCTATGAGCCTGCCATCTGCTATTCCTGCTTAATCATTCCTTTAGAAATTCCCAGCAAATGTACTCTGCTCATCTTTACAACTTTCATGATAGTGCTATTGAAAAGGTATAGGAGATTTTGAATTTCAGGTGATTATGACCACATTGTTTTTGGTTCTTTTGTCTTAGAGTGAATTTTTTTTTTTTTTGTCTTCAAGTGAATATGACATTTTAGGATATGTGAGGGTTCAGTAGTATAACGATAAGAATGTCATTTTCAGATTGGTAGCAGCAATAACTTTCTGATTTGAATGTAAACTTGATTTAATAAGATCTTAGGTGTTGTACCAAAGATGTTTCTTATCCTGTTGAAGCTCCACAAGCATAGCATGCTTGTTTCTGCAATACAGTACTTTCATTCTCATGATGTTGATAATGGATCGCACATCTATCATTTATTTAGTGCTTCCGTAGATAGTGCATTTTATTGAGAAATGCCTTTAATGGATGAAGCCTATATCCTACGCCTACTCTTCTTTACGCATATACAATAGTTTTGGAATACGAGTTTTTTTCCCTTCCCTTCAGATTATAAAGGTTTCCTCTCTTTGGGAACTTATTCTAAGTCTCTTGACAAGGCACTTCTCTCACATAGTCTGTTGAGGTTTGTGGTTGCCTCTTTAATGCCGTCTGACATCCAACACAAGTTACTTCTCTGTGATCTTGTCTTAATTTTTCCATAGACCAAAAGGAAATTGAGGGAGCTGCTTATTTGTTGTTCTTATGGCATCTTTCAGTTCTTGTTTTGATCTCCCTCCTTACCCTCTAGCCTGACTCATTCCACCCCACCCACCTCTATAGCGACACACATGCACTCAAAATCACTCACACACGAACACAACTATATGCAATGATCTTGCATGGAATTGGAATTCTACTATGCCAGGCAGCTTGGAACTATATAAATCTAGTATTTACCTTGTGGGTTGTTGTGTTCTGTTCCTTTCAGGATATAATGGCGATGTTGCGGTGAGATACTCAACCCAGTCCCAGCTTGCAAATGCTAATACTCGGTCTCAGTTTACTAGTACTTCGTACATGCCACATGACCAGTTGGCTAGCAACCAAGCACAAAGTTCAAGAAATGACAACAGTGTTGGCTTGGCCCTTGGTCCGCCTCTATCAGCTGGTTTTCAGGCAACTGGTTCATCAATTCAGACGCCTAGCTTGAATCCATTTGACGATTGGTCAAGCAACCGGGACAAGGGAGACATTGAGTTTTTGACGGAAGAAGAGATTCGCATGCGAAGTCATGAGATGCTGGAGAATGAGGACATGCAGCATTTACTCCGACTCTTTAGCATGGGAGCTCATGCCTCCATTAGTGTTCCTGAAGATGGTTATGGGTTCCCTACCTACATGCCGTCACCACAGCCATGTGATGAGGACCGGTCCCGTTCAGGCAAAGCGGTTGTTGGTTGGCTGAAAATTAAGGCAGCGATGAGATGGGGCTTTTTCATAAGGAAGAAAGCTGCTGAGAGGCGGGCGCAAATTGTTGAGCTGGATGAATAAAAACGGGAAATGGGTCCCTGAGATGGGTTATGCTCTAAATATTGGACGTTGACTTGTGTTGCTTTTGGTTCTAGGATTCATGGCAGCTCTTTGCTGACGCCGACACAATTGTGGTTTTGGGGCTTTTCTTGGCCGGGTTTGTCAGGGATCTCTGCTACTGATTCTGCATCTTTAATGTGCAAGTCTCTTGTACAGTTGTCTGTACAGTAAGTTTCTTCTATTTATAGTACTTGGAAGGGTTATTTATTTATGAAGTATGTGTTTTGGTAAGGGATTGCTTAATGTACTTCTAATTGTTGGGCCAGATTGACAATGTTTATCGATTTTAGGTATTTGGCCATTTCATGTTTAATTGTTAGGTATGTAATCGTGTGAAGATGACCAATGAATAGTTCTTCCGTTTTACTTCATATATTCACTATGTTCTGTTGTCTCATTTTTACTGCTGCTTTTCCCCCCCTTCAATTGTGTCTGGATTGGAGGGTCGGGTTCGAGAATTGTCGTGCTGCTAAATGAAGTCTTAGAAAAGTTTCTTTTTTCTTTTGAAATATTCTTATTCATTCTTGTGCTGATGAACCTTAAAGTGGAAGGTAAGAAATCGAAGATTTGGCATGCTTTTGCCCTTTATGGCCAAGAGTGCAAGCAGACTGATACTATCACATGTTCCTCTCTGCACATTATAACTCTTGAATCTGACTAAAGTGCTCTTCACGTTTTCCTTGCCTTGGTCGGACATCGAATCATGGTGTATGATGCTCATCACATTCATAGTGCTTGAAGGTTGTGCGACTGCTGGAACTTTTATGTATGGGGTGGTACATGCGACTTCACAGCAGACACGAATCTAATGACGAAACGGCCAGTTCTTCGGTTAGCCCAAAAAACGTAGGCATCGAAAAAGGGAATAGGGTAAATAAAGGACTCGGGAATTTAGAGTCGATATCATGCAAAATTTCTGTATGAATTTGTTTCAATGAGAGATGGAGACCAAGCTCCGAGTCGCAGCCCAACAGCAAAAGCAATTGCTTGAAGCCACACAAAGTAGAGGAAGGAGACATGTCGATTTCCTTTGCTATCATATGCGGCGGTAATAGCCTACCTCCCTCGTGCTATGCCATTTCTTTCCCCTCGTCTCTCTTTGTTTCGATCCGGTGTTTCTTCTGACTCCGACTTCAATGGTTCCTACTTTTCGGGCAATAGGCAAGTCTGAATGGCCAGAGCTGGCGAAGGTCATAGCGGAGGATGCTACAAGAACTGTGAAGGTGGAGAATCCACGGGCGACCGTCACTCCTACCTTCGACGTACGAGGGTTTGCATTTGGGTCAACAATGCAGGGGAGTCTCTCTCACTCCCCTGCATCTTTATTGGAGTAGGCGAGACTATTCCCATCACTTTCTCTTCTCTGTTCATGGAACTCTGAGCAGCCACAAGGATTTCTCGGTGGTTGAGTCACGGTGTCCTCTCCTTGCAAGCTCCTGCTGTGCATCTAGAGAAGTCAAGTTAGTTTGTAATGAGAAAGCACAATTGAAGTCGGTACATAACAGCTGACAGAATAATTTGTAATGAGAAAGCACAATTAAACAATAAGGTCTATCAACTTTCATGAGTACCAGTAATTGTTCTCTCAGCTATTGTGTGCCGACTTCAATTGTAATTTCTCATTACAAACTAACCTGACTTCTCTAGATGCACAGCAGGAGCTTGCAAGCAGAAGACACCATGATTCCACCACAAGGAATCCTTGTGGTTGCTTAGAGTTCCATGAATAGAGAAGAGAAAGTGATGGGAATAGTCTGGCTGACTCCAATGCTATGTTCGTTACCATTTGTAGCTCACGTCCAAAAAAAAATTTAGTCTAAACTAGGGTTTTGCTCTCTGCAAAATAAAAAATCCCCAATCTTTCATCTTGAAATCGACTGCAATTTACGGAGCTCGGGTTCCCTTTCCAAGTTCTAGATCCATTGATTTCGAGCGACAATTTCGCAAAGCCAAGGTAAGATCTGATATACTGTTCAAGGAAGACATCGAATTGACTAGACTTGGGTGCATATGAGAAATTCCCCTACAAAGAGGGTGGGTCTGTTATATTAGAGCGAACCTTCAAAATCCACGCTTGTCCGCTCGTAAACCCTTTCAGCCTTCCGTAGCTCCGAACTGTTTTCTCGTTGCATCCTCCTGAAGAGAAACCATTGTGGAATTCTTCTTCTCCGTCACATTCTGATAGCCTTTGTCATGGGTCGGCTCTTTTCTTTCCTTTCCAAGAGGGATGATGCCAAGCCTTTATGAAAGTTCATGGTAATCATTGCCTGCACCGAAGGTGTTTGTTGTTTTGCCTAGCGTCTCATTCCTCTCGTTTGGGGTAATAAATGCCACGCCATTTACTTTTTCGGGCTTTATCACTCATTTTGTGGACTCCGTTAAATAAGAAAACCAAAAACCGAAAATGAAAAACCAAACCGAACCGAATCAAATGTGGATTTTCGGTTCGGTTCACTATCTGGTTTGGTTAAGCCGCGTTGACACCCCTAGAGTGAGGTCAAGGTCCCTTATGGTTTGGATAACTTTAATCAAAGACCTCACAATCACAATCACATCCTAGCTATAAACTACTCATGTTGGGTCGAATCCTATGTGAAATGAATTCAGAAGGTGAATGAATGTCCATGGAGAGAGAGAGAGAAACGTGCTTTTCCTATTGATGCATCAACGATGAATGAAATTTATGCTTTTATGGGTACATGATTTTCTTGGCTTTAGCACAGCGAGGGTCGCCGAGGCCCCCCCTTAAATCCTACGAGGATCGTTGAATGTTTGTTGAATCGCGGCGATCTGTGGTTCAGCACCCCCCTCGTCACTTTATTTAGAATAAAAATTTTCATTAATAGTGATATAGTGCCGAATAGGTGCCTCATCAAATTCACTTATCAATTTTCACCACTTTATCAATTTCACATCACCAATTCAAGTTGTTAGGATACGGTTAATAATTGGAATAATATGATTGCACAAATCAAGCAAAAAAAAAATAAAAAAATTCATGACCCAACTGTGCAAGCAATCACCAATTAGGTGGCAAGAAATGTGCTTTAGCTCAAGGAAAAAATGACTCAACGAAAATGGACTTTCTTATATGATAAGTCAATACACTATGTGTTTTTTATTTATTTATTCGTTAATCAGAATAATCCTTGAGAGATACATAAAAGGCTTTCAAGCCTAGCAAATTCCAAATAAACGTAGAACAAAGTAAATATTAACAATCAAATAACAAGGCATAACCAATTACGTTGAAAGGTACACTCTCTTTACATGGCCAAATTCACTCTTCATTGTTCTGAATTGCCAGGGGAGGCAAAATAATCAACCAAGATAAATATTACATAAAGAACAAGGTATTGTCAAACATATTAAAGAATACGAAAAATTCAAATGAAAGAATTGTCCTATGTTCAAAGCCTAGCATTCCCTCTCTCTCTCTCTCTCTCTTGCCCTCCTCTCATTTTAAGAGAGGCTGCATTCTGGAGGGAGGCCTTGAGGGAACCTCTTGGAGTCGGCGCAGTAGTT
The DNA here is from genome assembly GCA_001662345.2 of Metrosideros polymorpha var. glaberrima. Lineage (NCBI taxonomy): Eukaryota > Viridiplantae > Streptophyta > Magnoliopsida > Myrtales > Myrtaceae > Metrosideros > Metrosideros polymorpha. The sequence goes on along the minus strand of BCNH02000003.1, from coordinate 868,961 downwards.
GTAGATCATGTAATTCTGCTGCACCCACTTCAGCCTCTCTTGGCTGGTCGTGTCCAGCTCTTGCGTCAGCCAGGAATTGCCACCGCTCGAGGCGGTGCTGGACCCGCCGCAAGACGACGACCCAGAGGACCAGACGCAGGCATCCGCATTGAAGTTCCTGTACGAAGCTGTGAATGGAGCCCTCGACCAGTCCGTCTTCACCAGCCCGCCTCTGGTTGCCCAGTCGTCCGCGTTCCACAGGCTCGAGTAGATCCTCATCGGTTGGCTCTTGGGGAACGGAACGCCGCTCGACTCCGCGTTCTTGAATTCTCTGATCGGAGTGCCATCCACTGAGAATCTGTAATGCACGCACACGAAAGTGTTCGAATAAATACCCCAGAGAGTGTGCACATGTCAGCGAGATTGCATTCTGGGATAGTCCCGAATTCTTACATGATGCGTTGCGGGTTCCAGAGGATGGAGTAGGTGTGGAAATCAGCGGTCGGGTCGAACCAGAGATAGAATTGCTGTTCCCTGTTTCCCTTGCCTTGGCTGAACACATTGGTGTGAAGTATGTATGGATCGCCACTCAGGTTTCCCAAGAACTCAAAGTCTATCTCGTCCCACGTTGACCCGTTTGAGGATAGCTGCAATGCATATACACCCAAGAACGCACATATATCAGCAAAAACTTCACAAACGGCTGTTATTATATAGAGGCAAAGCTTGAGCTTTTGTTTCTTGTTGGAGTGGTACTGGATACTTACGTAGTACGCAGTGACGGTGCCAGCAGAGTTTCCAGAGACTAGCTTGAGTTGCATGTCGATTTTGCCGAAAAGATATTCGTTCTTGGATTGGAAGCCGGAGCCCGAAGCCTTGTCAAGGGAGAGAGTGAGGAGATCTCCGTTGTTGAGTATCTGAGCTCTGCCATCTCCCCAGGTTATGTCAAACTCATTGTGGAAGTCGCCAGCGAACGCAACCATCAAAGTTTTGAGCAGAAGGGAAGTGAAGAGAATTGCAAAGGTAGAAGAAGCCATGACAACAAGCTGATGATGCTCAAGAACCACTGAACTGAGACCGAAGGAGATGAGTGAAAAAGAGAGGATGAATCCAATTGAATGGGATGATGGGTGTTTGTGATGAGAAGCATTTCGAAGCGATGGCTATTTATACTGGGGAGGGTCAAGCAAATGAAGGTTCATCGATTCCTTGGGCGAAGCCAAAGGAAGGTCATAGGAAGGTTGAGGTTAGCTCAGCTGTACACAGTTGTTGCATGCAAAAAGGTGCAATTTTTCTTAACATTACGTATACTTATTAGCTGTCAAAGTTCACCTTTTAACCAAGACACAGTGGTTGTGATAATCTCTCTATGCTATTGCACTACGCGTTATTGCTTTAATAGTTTCAAGAAAACAAGTAGGGGCGGGCAGGGGCAGGTAATTATCAGCAGCTGGCGGCCATAAACAGCAATAAGAGACAGGCGAATCATTGGGGGGAGGTCTCACCAAACGGGAATATAAAACTATCTTTGTCAAACCGATGTGAAGACCATAGGTCCACAGCATTTATTTATTTATTTCTATGATATATCTGAGTAGCGCAGAGACAGAGATTGTGACAGTTCCCATGAAAAATTATTGAAATGCTTTGCTGTATCTCTTGCTTTACCTCGGTTGAATGAAGGAGGGTGGCAGCTTTTTCCATTCCTTTTCCTTTTTTTTAAGGGAAAAACATTCAAGGAGATTAGGTTCACACGCATATTATTAAATAACATAACCACTACACAGTCAAGTGAGAGCACTAGCCTCGCCAGGATGATTCTTAGAAACTTTCTCACAACTTTGAAAATCTAAAAGGACAAATTGGGTTATTGTGGATCTAGGATCATCATGGGCCAGGCGTGGACAAATTGGGTTTTGGGCCCAATGGGCTCTTCATCTGATCGATCTTTCGTGTTCTTTGTTTCTTTGTTTACTTTGCGGTTGCTCGGTTCAATCCAATTTTGTTTGGCGAAGATTGCAAGTTGAGAAGACGAAGAGAATTCCGCGCATCAAATTCCCGCAGAGGCACCCGAAATCCTCCGTTGCAGGTCCTTTTTCCTCTTTCCGTCTGTTCGATTTTTGTTTCTATTTATTGGTGTTCGACTTATATTTGTTTCTGATTTTAAAGAAACAATTTTTATCACCTATTGCGTTAGAAACTTGGCATGTTGATGATTTTCAGGTGATGGTTTGAGAGGATAAGTACAATGGGTTTTCTTTTTTTGGTGATTAGTGCGTTCTCGGAAAAGAAGATGGAAATTGGTTTCGTTTAGTTGGAAGATGCTGATGCTTCCTTGGTTATGCATTTTGTATTTGCAACAGCATTATGCTGATACTTCCTTGGTTATGCATTTTGAATTTGGAAAAGCACTTAGGATTTGAGTGATTAGCAGGACCAGATTCTAGGTGAAGCTGTCCCACATGATTTTGTCAGCAACAGATGATCAGGTGTGGTTGATCATGTCTCCAACAGAGGTTTGTATTGTGACGAAGTCCTCATGTTGTACTAGATGTGAGAGTGGCTTAAATGGGAAAATAGAAAGCAGAAGTTGTAACTAACTTTCCTCTATGCTAGCCTTTTTCCACGGGCAATTAAGTATGCACCTTCGTTCAGTTGAATCAAGTGACACGATTTTGAAGAGCAGGAATGAGGTTCTCGTATCGATACTATTTGAGTTCTAACTCGTAATCAAAAGCGAGCAAGGAATTGTGGACTGTAAAATGCAATGTGGAATGTTCACGAGTCATGAGAGTTAGAAAAGGACAAGCTGTTGTTATTTAAAAGTACATATGAATGTTTTTTACATTTGAATTTTAAGTCCCTGCAGCTATTTAACATTAGAGTTTGTGAATTCAGCTGAGAGTACCCTCAGTTACACTGCATGATTTTTGGATCCTAGTTTGACGCATCATGCTCTTAAGTTTGGTTGACTTGAGGTTGATCAGCCATATAATGTGGTTAATACTATGTTGGAGACAAGGATGTTCATTGAATTTGCAGAAGTTGGAGAGCTTGTCTGGGCATGATAGTAACATAATAATTGGTTGTGGGACAATGGTCATAATGGTAACATGATACATTTGGTTGTGGGACACTGTTCTATATTTGGTACTTCTGTGGAACGCGAGGACCAGTGAGAAATGTAGGCCAAATTGGTCTCTTTAGTGAGGATATCGGAGTTGAATTTAATGTAAAAAACAGAACTTGCCAAATGTAGCTCTTATAAACTTTTCTGAGCTACAACGGCCTAATCAATTCTCTCATCAGTTTCATGTTCAAGGCAGGAGCTAGTCTGTAAAAACCATTTCTTACGATTAATTTTGGTCTGTGTTGTATCCACTCACCAAAGATATCCTCTGTAATGACCATTGTAAGTTTCATGTACTTAGAGAGATGAACATTATTTCTATAGAATGAAATGAAAGGCCTTTTAAATTAGTCAACTACTTTATACCATCACATAGGATCTGCATCTCAGACCCAAGCTGCTCCGAGCACTGAAAACGTTTCAAAGATATCTGCTTCGAGGTCGGATGTTCCAGCACCTCCAAGCAACATGGCGGTGGGAGGGCAAGCTTCACTCCAGCCAAAACGTACTCCTGTCTCGGATAGGGAAATTGAAGCTATTTCTGGTAAGCAAAAAAACCCAGGAATCATCTCATTAAACGTCTGAGTGTTCTTATTGTGCTCAGAAAGCTCAGAAAACTTTGGTAGTTTTGTACCTCTTACAGTGGGGTTTCATAGCAAACTGCAAAATAACTCTATTGCTTGACAATTTGAGTGACTATACATTATGGAATCAATGAGTTTATTTGTTGTCCAACTTGGGCCTTTTCTCGTTAAATTCTTCTTCATTGCATTCAAATGGATCTCACTGAGCACAGGTATCAGTAGCATGCGAGGGTATAAATGGTCCATATGGTTAATGTAGTCTGATTGTTGCAATACGAGCTATCGATTTATAGTATATAGGTTGGAAACATACTGCGAGCATGAATCTCTTTCTGATATGCTTCTTTATTACCATGTAAAGTCTTATAACGTCTTCAGCTCATATCTCGGTGCAGATCATGGTTGCAACCCATTTCACTTTATACCGCGTTAAGGACTTGTTGCTATGACTTTTGTGCTTTGCAGTTAGGTGGATGCTTCTAATGGTACTCAGAGAAGCTGGGATCGAGGAGAGAGACTGAATTTCCTTTCAGACAAAACGGCTTTTCCTTCTTGTTCCATGTTTAAATGCCTACGGGTAAGTTCACCGGATAAGGCACTGATTGTAAATTTCCTCTGTATCTATATGCAAATCGACCAGAACTATGTTCTGAAAAATCTTTTTTGGTAGATAAAGAGGCTGGATGAATCTTGAAAGATACAAGAAGTCGTGTTTAAGATTGTCATCGCATGAGTGGCCCAAAGCTTTGGTTGTCTGTCCAAGTGCCTGGGTATTTGCATGATTTGGAGAGAGAGACGCTGTGACGAAGCTCAACCACTTAATAATTTCTGATTTAACACCATCGTTGTTTGGTCGATCATCTTTCAACTCACTATATGCAGAATAGCGAGAATCTGTTTGGTATGATATTTTTGCAACAGCGTTTGCTGTGAAGAAGGGAGTTTGGCAACCCCTCAAAGGTCAAGTCCTTTAAATTTAAGGATGCAGTAATCTCACGCCCAACTCATGATACGGTTCATATAAGAGCCACGAACGTAAACCAATACTCGGTGGTTCAAATTGTTCGTGAAAGAACATGGATGAATCTGATGTATCTAGTAGAAGAACTTATTGCGCAAATTCGTTGTTCATCTTGAATATGTTCAATTTCAATTGATGGCAATTTTGTCACTTCACTAAATTAGCTGTGGAAGGAAATAGGCCGTGGAAATAGCATTTCCGTAATATTTGTTGTGTAGATGACTAGAATTTGGACCCAGGCTTTAGGGTCATGCGAAAACATATGCACCGAGAATCAAAGCAATGCAGTGAAATCCAAGATGATTCTCTGTTTTGTTGAGTAAATATAGGAATGTTTCAAATGTCAAAGAATAAAAGAATATGAATTGCTTCTCGACCACACAGACAGATTAACAAATGCATAGAATAGGCTCAAAAGAAAATGAAAAGAGAAAAGAAGAGAGAATTTTCTACAAGTCCTATGTCTTGTGTCGTCTAGGACATGCTGCATTCAGGAGGGAGGCCTTGGGGAAATCTTTTGGCATCCGTGCAGTAGTTGTAGATCATGTAGTTGCTTTGCACCCACTTGAGCCTCTCTTGGCTTGTAGAGTCAAGCTCTTCTGATAGCCATGCATTACCATCCGAAGAAGATGAAGACGAAGTGCAGGACGATGAGCCAGATGACCAAACGCAGGCGTTATCGGCATTGAAGTTTCTGTAGGAAGCAGTGAAGGGCGCTTGTGTCCAGTCCATCTTCACCAGCCCGCCTCTGGTCGCCCAGTCGTCCGCGTTCCAGAGGCTCGAGTATATCCTCATGGGCTGTGCCTTGGGGAAAGGAACACCGATCGACTCTGCGTTCTTGAACTCTCTGATGGGAGTCCCGTCCACTGAGAATCTGCAATGGTGGCACACAAGGGTTCGTAAGTAAATGCTGTGTAGGGCAATGTAGAGGCAAATAAAATCGCGGTTTGAGCGTTCCGACTCTTACATGATGCGTTGTGGATTCCAGAGGATGGAGTAGGTGTGGAAATCAGCAGTTGGGTCGAACCAGAGATAGAACTGCTGCTCTCGGTTGCCCTTGCCTTGGCTGAACATGTTGGTGTGAAGAATGTAGGGATCGCCGCTCAAGTTCCCCAAGAACTCGAAGTCAATCTCGTCCCACGTCGACCCTTTTGAAGATAACTGTAGAATCACAAGATAGCAAAAATTAATATCGAATCGAGAAACGAAGAACGATGCTTAAAGATCAAGGGGCACGAACTGGTTAAGAAGGAGACTTACGTAGTATGCGGTGACGGTGCCTGCAGAGTTGCCGGGAACGAGCTTGAGCTGCATGTCAATCTTGCCGAACAAGTACTCGTTCTTGGACTGGAAGCCGGAGCCGGAGGCCTTGTCGAGGGAGAGAGTGAGGAGGTCGCCATTGTTGAGGATCTGAGCTCGGCCATCTCCCCAGGTTATGTCGAATTCCTGATAGAAGCTGCGGGCGGAAGCGGATGTTGCCCAAGAAACGACCACGAGGAGCAGGGTGGTGATGCAAAGTGAGGAAGTGGAAGGAGAGGCCATATTGGGTGTGTTTCTGTTTGCTGCTGCTGCTGCTGTTGCAGTTGCCGAAGGGACGCAAATCTCAACGAGATGATAGGAGGGTGAGGACTGAAGAGGAGACACTGAGTGAGAGAGAGAGAGAGAGAGAGATGTGGGTGTTTGCGTTGGTTGATGAATTGGGAGAGATGGGCAGATGGTATTTATAGCTTCGTGCCAAAGATGGAGAAGGGGAAGGGAAAAGCGTGTGAGAGAGGAGGAGAGACGAACGAGGATTGGTGGAGTCAACCTCAAACGCACACTAACTCCCCAGCTGAGGACAGTTGGCTTCCGATGTAAAGAAGAAATGTTTCCAAAAGAGGACAAACAGTGACATTACCATACCAACCCACATCATGGCGTAGAAATTCATGAGGCAACGCGGTTTTGTATTTTGAGACCACACGAAGCTTCCCCCAACACGCACGGTCCACGGTGACGAGCTCTGTCATCTCTTCACCGCCGGCTATATGGCTTTACCATGAGCTCTCCCTGTTTTTCCGCCAGCTAATGTCGGTGAATCTCATTATCGAGGTGACGTCCGGACCTAAACGATCGACAAATCCCTTCAGGGCTGTTTACACAAAAATTGACCAATTTTTTTTGTTATTATTGACAAGTGACAAACTTAATCGACAATGATAGTTTGGTCCGAATAATTACAACTTGATGAATCGATAACTTAAAGGAATTGACAAATGGTGGAGTTAGTAATCTTGAATACACTTGTCAAAGAAGTAATCGTCAATGTAGTGAAATAAACTAGTCGTCAAGGTCGTAGAGTCAATATACCCATCAAGGCAACTGTTGATGTAACTATCTAGTAATTTAGTCAATGTGACTGTCAAATAATGTTTGTAACCTCCTTTGGTAACCATCGATTGAGGGCTATAAATAGCCACACCATACTTTTTGTAAGCCTCTCACACACAAAACAGATAAAATCTGATATCTTTCAATTTATGTATCCTAGTTATACTTTCCAGATATCTAGTCATCGATTTGATTTTGACATGTATCTTAATTGTACCTTTTAGGTGTTCGTCGTCAATTAAATTTCGGAGTTGTATCTTCACCCGACTTTGTCGTAAATTAAATTTCAGCAAAGTTTTGTTTATGTTGACATTAACTAAATTCCGTCAAAGTATATCTCTCTATTCCTTGTGCTTCATTGATAAGACACCTGTTTTGAATCCTTATAGAACCCGTCTGCTCATAATAAAATCGAGGAACTAATTTTTGTGAAAAGTATTTCATTGTCGATTCGCGAAGCATCTTTTTTGGCATGCCCAGTGTGAACACTTGTGGTTTATTTTGAGGATTAACAATGCTGAGAACAAGGAATCACTCATAGCCTGATCATGCTACGGGTGGCAACCCAAGTGAAAGGACCACCCAGTTTGAGACCTCGGCCACTCTTGTAGTGGCAGAGACAAGCCAAGGTGGGAACGTTAACATCTTGAGACATCTTACTGAAGAGCAAGCGATGGAGGTGGCATCAAATCGTACTTTGTTGGCCACCATGAAGAGCCCGTTTGTGGAACAACAAAATGAGATGACAAATTACATGATGAGACATTACTGATGTGATAAAGTTAATAGTCATTAATGTGATCAACGATGTCATCTCAAGGCCCGGGACAATAAATCAGTCCATAACAATCCAATCGAGCACGGCGGCTTCCAAACTTATTGTGCAAATTTGCTATAGTGAGAGATATTAACGTATTTTCATCTTGAATATGTTCAATTTCAATTGATGGCAGTTTTGTCACTTTACTAAATTAGCCTTTGAAGGAACCTTATAGGTCGTGGAAATAGCATTGCCGAAATATTTGTTGTGTAGATGACTAGAAGGAAAAAGTTTAGCTGACTGCACCGTTACTCAGCGAAGAGTAACGGTCCAATCTTCACCCCATATTTTTTTAAGGATACCGGACAACTTCTCTGTCCAATTTCCCTGGGAAATCCAAATCCGAGTGGGATTTGCACAAATCCACCTACTTGGATTTCCAAAAATAAAGAAGTTTTACCAAAGTAAGTTAAAAGGGAAAAAAAAAACATAAGATCAATTATGACCAAATATTCATTTTGTTTAATACTTGTATTACAAATTTTTCCAATGTGATGAGACACAATTTAGGTTCAGCTTCTCAATAGATTTATATTGTATTCGAGTCATGCTTTTGGGTTGTATTAGAAATTTTGATCCCCAGTAAGAAACAATTTGTTTTCAATATATTTCATCTACTCATTGAAATTTGATTTCTCTTTTCTATTAAATATCAAAATCCAAATCAAGAGAGAAGTAAATTTCTTTTACAAAAGAGGAGGCTAGCTTGGGTTTTAGAAAGAGATGGTGTCCAGTATCTCTGAATTTCACATGCAGTAATTAAATTTCCTTCTCATCGGTTTCATTCCCTTTTTGGAAGAAAAAAAATGGTGTCCGATATATGTGAATATCTTATCTGAGATTCTTCCACAAATTTGCTGCATGTCCTTTTATTGTGTAGGTTCCGGTTGCCAACTAGTCCTCAATGGAGGATTGTGTGCAAAAGGAACCGTTATTCGAATAACGGTGCGGTTAGCTAAGCAACACTCTTTTCTTTTTTTGAGCCTATTCTAGTCATTTGTTAATCACAACAATGCTATGAAATCCAAGATGATTCTCTGTTTTATTGAGTAAATATAGGAATGTTTCAATGTCAAAGAATAAAAGAATATCAATTGCTTCTCGACCATAGAGAGAGATTAACAAATGAATAGAATAGGCTCCAAAAAAACAAAAAAGAAGAAGAGAATTTTCTACAAATCCTATGTCTTGTGTCGTCTAGGACATGGTGCACTCAGGAGGGAGGCCTTGGGGAAATCTTTTGGCATCCGTGCAGTAGTTGTAGATCATGTAGTTGCTTTGCACCCACTTGAGTCTCTCTTGGCTTGTCGAGTCAAGCTCTTCTGATAGCCATGCATTACCATCCGAAGAAGATGACGATGAAGTGCAGGACGATGAGCCAGATGACCAAACGCAGGCGTTATCGGCTTTGAAGTTCCTGTAGGAAGCAGTGAAGGGCGCTTGTGTCCAGTCCGTCTTCACGAGCCCGCCTCTGGTCGCCCAGTCGTCCGCGTTCCAGAGGCTCGAGTATATCCTCATGGGCTGTGCCTTGGGGAAAGGAACACCGATCGACTCTGCGTTCTTGAACTCTCTGATGGGAGTCCCGTCCACTGAGAATCTGCAATGGTGGGACACAAGGGTTTGTAAGTAAATGCTGTGTAGGGCAATGTAGAGGCAAATAAAATCGCAGTTTGAGCGTTCCGACTCTTACATGATGCGTTGGGGATTCCAGAGGATGGAGTAGGTGTGGAAATCAGCAGTTGGGTCGAACCAGAGATAGAACTGCTGCTCTCGGTTGCCCTTGCCTTGGCTGAACACGTTGGTGTGAAGAATGTAGGGATCGCCGCTCAAGTTCCCCAAGAACTCGAAGTCTATCTCGTCCCACGTCGACCCTTTTGAAGATAACTGTAGAATCACAACATAACAAAGATTAATATTGATTCGAAAGAAGAAGAAGAACGAAGCTTGAAGATAGAGGGACACAAACTGATTAAGAAGGAGACTTACATAGTATGCGGTGACGGTGCCTGCAGAGTTTCCGGGAACGAGCTTGAGCTGCATGTCAATCTTGCCGAACAAGTACTCGTTCTTGGACTGGAAGCCGGAGCCGGAGGCCTTGTCGAGGGAGAGAGTGAGGAGGTCGCCATTGTCGAGGATCTGAGCTCGGCCATCTCCCCAGGTTATGTCGAAGTCCTGATAGAAGCTGCGGGCGGAAGCAGATGTTGCCCAAGAAACGACGAGGAGGAGCAGGGTGGCGATGCAAAGTGAGGAAGTGGAAGGAGAGGTCATATTGGGCGTGCTCTGTTTGTTGTTCGTAGTTGCTGAACAGACGCAAATTCCAACGAGGACTGAAGAGGAGAGAGAGAGAGAGAGAGAGAGAGAGAGAGATGGCGTTGCTTGATGAAATGGGAGAGATTTGCAGATGGTATTTATATAGCTTCGTGCCAAAGATGGAGAAGGAGAAAACGTGTGAGAGAAGAAGGATTGGTGGGGGTCAAACCTCAACATCAACTCAGAGCTGTGGACAGTTGGCTTCTGATATGAATATGTTTTCAGAAAGACGAATAGCGACAGACATACCGACGACCCACGCCATGCAAAAGAAATCATGAGGTTGACGCGGTTTGAGACGACACGAAGCTTCCCCACACGCAGACAGAGACGAGCTCTATCATCTCTTCACCGCCAGCTATATGGCTTTACCATCAGCTCTCCCTGTTTCTCTTTTTCTCTAGAGATCTTACCAGTCAGAGATGCACCCAGTTTTCTACTCCTATTTTTGTTGGGAAATTATTAGATAATAAAATAAATTTAATATAAAGTTGTTGAAAAAGATGAAAAATAAAATTAACTTGTCTGAGGTGTTCAAGCACTTTCCTCAAAGATAATTCCGTCCCTCAGAGTACGAAATTCGGCGTGTAAAGCTCTAGCGGCTCTCCTCTCAAGATACAACATGCCTTTTTCTAAACTCCACGCTGAATAATTGAATGAATAGAAACAACGTTATGTGTATAATCCAACGAAGAAAAGAAAAGAGGGAAGGGAAAAATTCTCTTTTTCAATTTGAAGTGTCTTTTTGATTGTGGTATGTAATTTATATTCAAACAAAAAAGCCGTTAAAAGAGCAGTTAAGAATCCGTTATAAAGTCGTTATATAATAAAGAAGAGGGTATATTATAATAAAGAAGAGGGTATATGAGAAATAAATTTAAAGTTACAAAGCTGTTATATGGCCGTTGTAAAACCATTACGTGATGGCTTTCATGATGGTTATAACTTTTATCAAAACCACAATTCTTAGACATTACAAAATTGTTGAAATATTCAACAATTTTGACAACTCAATTTAGTTCTCCTCTCGTGGCGGTTGGAACGATAATACCGAGCTCACTCCTGACTGCCTTCGGAGTATTTGTTAAATTTATTTCATTGAAAAAAAGTGTTCTAATTTTAATGGCATTGATCATACGTAATACACACAAAAAATGACAAAAACTTTATGCTAATGCGCAATGCTGTCCTTGAATTATTAATTTGTTCGTTATGGTCTTGAAACTTTTGATAAATGTTCATTGTAGTCCTTCATTTTACTCAAATGACAAATTAGACGTTTGTTGATGACGTGGATTATTATTTGTTGAGTTTGATGTTTAAGAATGATGAATCAACATGTCCATCTTTTCATCCATCTACTTAAGAAAAGAAAGAAAAAGAAAGAATTAAGGCATTAACATGTCCATCGTTACTTGGTTATGTGGATTATTATATCATGATTTGAAATGGAATATACTACTTGGATAATCCATGTGTAACTTTTTTTTTGGGTCCACTATTCAAATTGAATGGATTAGAAGCCACATCAACAAATTTCATCTACTTGAATTAACGATATAGTCTAGAGATTAAATTAAACATTTACTAATAGTTCATGGGTTATATTGAACACATTGAAAGTCTAAGGATGTTGTACCAAAGTTTTTTTTTTAAAAAATACATTAGAACCTGTAGTCTTTCTTTATTTATCGACTTTACAAATGTATATGAGACATTTTTTAACAAGTTCCTAATAATCTTGAATGAAGTACGCTTATCGACGACTATTCGTTTCCATGACACTGTCCTTAATTATATATCCGATGACGCCTTTTCTTAAGCTACAATTACCATCCCAAATCTCACCCGACATAATTTTGTCGATGAGATTGGTCCTTTCCTTTTTCATAGACCAAAGACCACATCACAAAATACGCATAAGTGCTAACACATCCAAAATCAGAACATCTCTTGGGTCACCATTATTCTTGTATTCTATACACGCCACACATATTTTACGACCCGGACATGAGCTCCTCACATGATAGCACACTCAGGAGCAAATCCACTAGGGAAGCGTTTAGTGTCGGTACAGTAGTTGTAGATCATGAAATCCCTTTGCACCGACTTCATTTTCACTTGTCCTTCCGCATCCATCTTCACCGTGAACCACGCCGGCTGGCCCATTGCGCCGCAGGACGACGACCCGGAGGCCCAAACGCAGGCCTTGGCGCTGAAGCTCCGGTAGGAGGCCGTGAACGGGGCTTGGGTCCAATCTGTCTTCACGAGGCCGCCTCTCGTGGCCCAGTCGTCGGCGTTCCACAGCGTGGAGTGGAGCCGCATCGGCTGGCTCTTTGGGAAGGCCACGCCCTTTGACTCCAGGTTCCTGAACTCCCTGACCGGCGTGTTGTCCACGGAAAATCTGTAAAAAAAATCGAAAATGAGGAATAAGTAAAAGTCATGAAAGAAAAGTAGTTATTTATTTTAATTTAAAGAGAATGGATAAGAAATCAATTGTCTTCAAGTACTGGTGTGAGCCATGGTATGAAAATGATCGAACAGCTCGAGGAAAAGACTCATCTACCGACCACGCAGTTGACTTCTGCACTAGGCAAGCAAGATAATCAACGGTTGTTCCACAACATTTTAGTCACACGATAGAAAAAATCTACCGCTAGGTCAGATCAATAATCCTTGGATAATAACTATTCAACGAGAGCGTACCTAACAAAATTCTAATTCTAATTCTAATATTTAAAAAGCAACTGTGTCGAGCTCGTTTCAAAAGATGTTATATCAACATATTAAGTCTAATTATGCAGAATTAGAACACCCACTGATAATTATCTTTGCAAATGTTTTGAACTAGCACTGCTCTATTCCTTAAGCGGTCGCACGACTCGAGAGAGATAAGAGCAAAGCTACAAACATGATGTGATAAGTATATTAATGATACTCGACAAGACTTGTCAAATTAATCTGTAAACCAATTTGACTTTTGTAAATCGGTCATAAAATGATTCTAGCATCCATCGGTAGATAATTAAAATGCATTACATGATGGTCTGTGGATTCCACAGGACCGAGTAGGTGTGGAAATCGGCGGTGGGGTCAAACCAAAGGTAGAACTGTTGCTCTCGGTCGCCTTTGCCTTGGGTGAACACATTGGTGTGCATCACATAAGGGTCACCACTCAAATTCCCCAAGAACTCGAAGTCTATTTCGTTCCATGATGTCCCATCCGATTTCAACTGCACAAAGCAAAACCCGCGACAACGGACTCATTAGTAAGCATACCATCATCGCTAATTTCTCCTAACGATAAAATAAAAAGATTGTGCACATATATATGCAAAGGGCTACGTAGTAGGAGGTGACGGTGCCAGCCGAATTCCTGGGGACTAGCTTAATTTGCATGTCGATTTTCCCGAACAAGTACTGGTTCTTGGATTGGAAGCCGGAACCGGAGTCCTTGTCAAGAGAGAGCGTGAGAAGCTGTCCGGAGTCAAGTATCTTGGCACGTCCGTCGCCCCAATTGACGTCAAAGTCCTTGTTGAAATCACTCGCTTGAGCAGCTAGCGACAAGCACGACCAAGCCACCATGGAAAGTACACATAAAACCAAACCCTTTCCTTCTGACGAGGGAGAACCCATATTGATGGCGAAGTAGCTAGAGACTTATTTAAAACAAGTGTTGCAGAAGAGATCAATGGAGTGCATGTGCTTTGGCTCTTTCTTTCTTTCCTTGGGCTTATGGGTTGCTCCCCTTATATATGGAAATGACAGAGATTCGGGAGATGAGATAGAGCGAGGGAGGATGTTAAGAGGGAAATTGCCAAGTAGTGAGGAGAAGCAACAGATGGCGAGAGGGAAGGGAAAGAGGCCAGAAAGAATGGCGAGGATGGCATAGTCACACAAGCGACAGCTCAAAGAGGAATCAATGAGCCAACACTTGTTCCATTTCTGAGCCTGTTTTGTGCCTCACCAGAGCCGCCTCGCACTTGTTTCGTGCCCTCTTATTCACCGACCCAGGGTTTGTCGGGGTCGGACCGCACACCTTCACATCTAATTTGAGGGCCTATTCATTCGGAATTTTCTTACTGAAAACTCTAAGGAAAATCCACTAAACGCACCAATTAAGCTTGGTATACACCCCATATTCCCTATGTTATTATATCTAGACTTGATTCAACTTAATATTCATCTAATGTACATCGCCCATTACGGTTTTATTGTATCGGAATGAGAACATTACTCTTGATTCACATTTGTTTAGCTAACCCGGCATATAAGAATCCACCACATGGTGCTTATGCCAAACACATTGTTGCTATTGCATAGTATATATGTTTAATTTATGAGGGATTTAAAGCTTAATATGTCAGTTTCTTAATGGAGATGCTTTTTTTTTTTTATAGCTAGGGGGATTCGGGCAAATGGTAATAGTGTGTACTCAACTGGCTGTCTATAAACCACAAAAACATAAGCGAGTGTCGACTAATTTTAGGACTACTATTAAGAGGAGGAGGAACTCCGACGTGGGACAAGAATCCCACTTTCTTTCTTTAAATGCGTAACATTATTCAGCCATAAAATAAATTCTTTCCCAAGCCAATTCAATCTATTACCACTACTAGATTATTAGTCAATTAAATACAAGCTAAGTAGACGAACGTTGCTTTCTCCTTTACCTTATCAAAGAAAAGGACAACCAAACAAGCTAATACTAAAGCTTTTTCATGATTACTAGGTTGAGATTAGATTATTCCTTTCCTCATTGAAACATCGGAAGGAAGATGCTTCTTCAAATCATATATCTTGGTTAGTTCCATGTATTCATTGCTGTATCCCACGGTTTGTAGGCCCAAACGCGTGTCGTCCGTAACCAAAGTTAATTTGAAATATGGTAATTGACGGTTGACTCGTGCTCCTCTTTCCTTTGCTTTAGGACCGACTTGGATAAGCAAAGGCATATTCAGTAGAGACCTACGCACGTCAATGCTTTCGTGACAGATGAAATCGGTCGACTGCTCGGCTACCTATATTAAAGAGTCAAAGACACCCAACTACCCAAGAAGGATATGCATAAGTACGTTTGTTTCATGAAATATAAATAATTTAAAAAATATTTTTCTAAAATTGATCACTTATAC
>BCNH02000003.1:838563-853141 GCA_001662345.2 Metrosideros polymorpha var. glaberrima | reverse complement strand
CATTCGTTTTAAAAAAAAAAAATCTTATAATAATGAATATTTCATTAACTAAGGACTTGAGCTCGAGTGCTTGAGCTTGAGTGCTGAGGACCCGTGCACAGCATATGTGAACTTGGGCCTAAATGCCAAGGACCAAAACTCGAGCATCAAGGACCTGAGCACGGCATTTATAGACTCGAACTTGGGTTACAGGGCATCGGCCATGGGCACCAGGGCTTTTGGCCCGGCCTCGATGGACTCGGGTGTGAGCGCCAAGGCATCGGGCTCAGGCGTCGGAGACTAGATCTCGGAAGCCGGGGATCCAGAAGTTGGCGTTTGGATTCTCATGTCCAAGCGCAGAGGTTCAGATCCAAACGTCGATACCTAGTCATATTCCGGAAAATGATTTCTAATTTTTGAAAAGGAAATCATTTTCTTGAATTTAAGCCTTGGTAGTAAAACATTTTCAGTTGACTAGAAAAATATTTTCCGTTGACTCATTTTTCCAGCGAACCAAACGCCGAAAAATGAAAAAAATATTTTCCGTGAAACAAACTAAGCCTTATAGTTCCAATCTTTACTCCTTTTTGCCACTCCAGAAGAAGGCTTTATAGTGGACTTTGCATGTTGCTTGTATAAAGCTTTTTGAGATGATATCCTTAAGTTGAATCCCAGACCTTCAGAGAAGTGTCTTGTACAGAATACGATGCGACAGTGACGCATGAAGAAATAGGCCAATTAAAAACGATCATTTCAAAATTCAAATAAAAAAAGTTGATGGGGATATCACATTAGTCATGCAACCGATGTATAAAATACTTTTCCTAAACCCCCATCGCACGCAACTAAGCTGGATGTTGACTAATGTTTGTAAAAAGTACCTTTGTATATTCACAAACCAAGACTTAAGTGGATTTTAATCTATTTGTTGGCTTTAATATGCCACCCCTCTCATGTATTTGTAATCTAAATCTTCTATACGAAAAAGAATACTCAGTAATTTAAATGGTAAATTACGTCTCCACAAGAGATCAACTTGGATAAGATATGTGAGCACTCGAGATTGATCCTAATCACAAATAAGTTGCTAAATTTCAGCAAAAAATGTTCATTTTTTTCTAGAAACCACGAAGATTCTATCTTTTAACAACTAGCCACCACATGAACATGCTCAAAGTTACATATATTTTGGCCCTCATGTGGGTCTTTACATGGCTAGATCTTTCTTGAAAGCATTTTGGGTTTTAGCCTTTGGGTCCTTAAATGCGTGTAAATCACAAAAAAGTTATGCTGAAAATATTAAAATTGGTATAAAAGCTTAATTTTTAGAGTGATGCACAAGATTCTCATAGGTTCCTAAATACGATCAACTTATTTAAATATGGGATAGTGACATAAATGGTCCATAAACTTTGACCCAATGTGTAATATGATCCACGAATTTTTAATTTATTCAATACGGTGTTTGAATTTTAGCCCAATTTGTCCCTAAACTTTTAATTTGTTCAACGTAATCCCTGAACTTTTGGTATATGTTTAAATTAGTCTCTGAACTATATAAAAATGTTTAATGTTGTCCCCGAACTTAAATTAATAAAAAGACAATTTTGAACATTTTCATATAGTTCATGGACTAGTCTGAATATGCATTAAAAGTTTATGAATCATCATTTAATATCATTTTCCCTTGAAATATTCACTTGTAGATTGGGACGATGACTGTCATCCGAGATCCCCAGCATTATCGAAGCAATTACTGCCTCTCATTACAAATTGTTAACCTGGCATGTTTTAATTGCGCTCCAGAAGATGCTAGAGACATAGTTAGTCAATCGTGTCAGCGCTTTTATGCCACGCGGTTTTAGCCCTCCAGAGAGAGAAATCAATGGAACTTGATGCCCAAGCGCTTTCCACAAAAGGGGCAGCCATGGAAGAAGCCACCGTGCTGCTTCTAACGCCCCACCCCAATAGCTCCCACCACATAACACTCTCCCAGAAACACCCAAAAAAAAAAAAAGAAGAATTTTCGGAGTGGTTGATAAAATAAATTTTACTCGGTCGTCATCATTTGTGATGATAACGAAGGCCCTTTTTAAAAATCGAGAGATTCAATGAGCTTTCTCGCCTTGGTTTTTGGTGTCCAGCTGTTAACCCTTCACTTCCTACCCACCAGGGAGGGCCACCAGCCAGAAGGATAGCCAAATTGCGTTTTACCATTTCGCAAGTGGAAGAACATTCCCCAACACGCCTTGACCTTCCTATAAATGCCCTGCCAACCCTTGAGCCATTTTCAACTCCAACTTCTCTCCACAACATTAAGAAAAAGTCCCACTTCGACTAAACTCACGACTCAGACATTTTGCCAATGGCCACCTCAATTTCTCCAAACTCATTTCCTAGGACGACCATGTTGATTGTGTGCACAATCCTCATCGGCTCCTCGATGGTTGCTCTGGCCGGTAACTTTAACCAAGATTTCGATGTCCTTTTCGGAGATGGCCGAGTCAACGTACTGGACAACGGCCAGCTCGTCACTCTCGCCCTGGACAAGGTCTCTGGCTCCGGCTTCAAATCCAAGAGCCAGTACCTCTACGGCAGATTCGACATGCAAATCAAGCTCGTCCCCCGCAACTCCGCCGGCACCGTCACCACCTTCTACGTAAGTTCGACCGTTCTTTTCTTTCCGCAATTTGGAAAAGAAAAAAGAAGAAATTGTTGCCTAAGCTCGTCTTTGCAAAACTGACACGATAAACTCAGTCAGTTTCGCTCTAGAGAAACGTGAATCTTGTGCCATAAAATTTTTAGCTCATGAGTATGGTTGACATAACTAGATTAAAAATCCATCTCGGATCAATAGTATGTAGCAAAAGGGATTTCGAATAATAGTACTAACACGAATGATATCATTCTTGTGTCGCAGTTACACTCGGACGGGTCAACCTGGGACGAGGTAGACTTGGAGTTCTTGGGGAACTTGAGCGGCGACCCTTACATCCTCCACACCAACTTGTACAGCCAAGGCAAAGGCAATAGGGAGCAGCAATTCTATCTCTGGTTCGACCCGACAGCCGATTTTCACACTTACTCTGTCCTCTGGAACCCTTCACACATCGTGTAAGTACTCCTAGTCCTAATCACGAAAACCTTAGAACAAACAAATTTCCTCCTAAGATAACACCGATTTGAGGTCTTTCACAACATGATGAATGATGGGTCTCTTTTCTTTCTTGCTTAAAAAAAAAACAGTTACTATGTGGATGGGATTCCAATAAGGGAGTTCAAGAACTTGGAAGCGGCAGGGGTCGCGTACCCAAAGAGCCAGCCCATGACCCTCTACTCGACCCTATGGGACGCTGAGGACTGGGCCACCCGGGGCGGCCTCGTGAAGACCGACTGGTCGCAAGCGCCTTTCACCGCCTCCTTCAGGGGCTTCAGCACGAGCGCGTGCGTTTGGTCCAACGGAGCCTCCTCTTGCCCTTCTACCTCGGCTGCCGCGGCGAAATACCCATGGTTTTCTCAGCAGCTCGACGCCGCGAGCCAGCAGAGGATGAAGTCGGTCCAGCAGAAGTACATGATCTACGACTATTGCCAGGACACCAAGCGATTCCCTCAGGGCTTGCCACTGGAGTGCACCCTTAGGACTAAGTGATAAGATCATGCGCATAAACAAAAAAAAAAAATGATAATGTTCATATACACGCCTTCATATACCATTTAATTTGTAAGTGTTGTGATTAATTCGTACGCTGTGGATGTACACGATACATGCTCACGGTTTGCCAAGTCAATAATATGTTGATTAATTTGATGATGTGGTGGAGTTTGGATGTGATTTATCTCGATAGATGATGACGTCTGCTTCGAGATGAGCTTATAATTATTGCTGTTTGGACTAAGCATCGGCGCGAGTTAGTTGGGGGAAGTCTGAATTACTGCCTAAATGGGGCAGAGACCTGTGTCTTTACGTAAGCGAGTGACAAAGAAATGTGAAGAGAAGCAACACAGATAGCAAATATACCACCTTGTTTATTCAAATTAGCAATAATCTAATCGAAGCCTGTTGGCCAAAGGATCTTGATTACGATCGATTTCAGTATTATACAAGTGTGGAAGGTGACCCCTGGCCCTGACTCGTGATGATTCCTCTCTATCCAAAGCAACTATTGAATCACTCATTAACTTATTCAACCTAGCTAATGTCATTAACGAATTACCTATTATTGATCGATGCAACACAATCTCATAGTCGTAAAAATAAGGGGATAACTATCCGAAAAAATCCTAAACCTATTGTACAACGACCAATTCAAAGGCTAAACCTTTTAATTGTATCAATTTAGTCCTAAACCTTTTGACGATTTGCCAATTTAGTATTTTATCTTTTAATGATTTGCTAATTTAGTCTTAAACATTTTGAAGATTTGCCAATTTAGTCTTAAATATATTGTTTTGGATAATCAATGGGAATGACTACTTTGGCAAATCGTCAAAAGGTTTAGGACTGAATTAGCAAATCATTAAAAGATTTAGGACTAAATTGATACAATCTAAAGGTTTAGGACTGAATTGGTAAGTTGTCAAAATGTTTAGAACTAAATTGACACAATTGAAATGTTTAAAACTGAATTGACCACGTACAATAAGTTTAAGACTTTTTGGATAACTTTTCCTTATTTACCGGCAATCTCCAAGGTCCATGGCATAGCACCGTCCAATTAGCTAGGTAGCTGTAGATGGTTCTTGATTAATTATGTCCATTATGATCGATGGAACATTTTCTAGCAAAGGTTGTAATGAAAAAAAGAAAAGAAAAGAAAAAGTACAATAGTGCGCGTCTGTTCGGAGTGAATAGGATCTATTTATGTATGATTAGGTAATTTTGGTTTTTTTAACCGAAACAAAAATAATTTTAGTTTTGACTTGATTTCAATTAATTTTGATTATCTATGTTCATTGGCTTATCTCTTAATCTTTTCAATATGTTGATTATTTGAAAATACTGATATAGTGTAGATTTATGTGTTATACTAGCAAAAGATAAATATCTAAACACATGCTTTTCTTAAATTAATATACTTCTGTAACTTTATTAGCTGTAATGATATGGGCAATATGATACTTACCGCATCAAGGATATATCCTCAAACTTCGTCACAATAAACTTATTTTTATGCTTTTTTTTTTTTTCAAATGTGCAACTTATTCTTGCGTTTCGTTGAAAAATATTTATCCTCACACCAATAGTTAGTTACTTTTTTTAATGTCCATCTATAATAAGTCATTTATTATGAAAAATAGGGAAAAGTACCGAAAAAGTGCTAAACCTAGTGCACTTGGGCTAATTTAATCCTAAACATTTTAATTGTATCAATTGAGTCTTAGACATTTTGAATGATATGGTAGAATTAATTAATTTCAACTTATCACAAACACACAAGCAGACGCACATGTCCATATAAATTTTACAAATATGCATATAGTTAGCAGGAAGAAGAGTAACGAGTAATTCAAGTTGAAAAAAGAAACAAATAAATGTTGGCCACTAACTCAGAAAATAGTTGGTAAGTAACACAAATAAAAGTAGTAACTCAATAGAAAAAGGGGAAAAAACCATAAAAAAACCCCAAACATTACTTTCTATGACACATTTACCATAAACTTTTTTTTGTAACACAAAAAACCCCAAACTTGTATCCGTGTGATATATTTACCCAAAACTTGTATAGTGTGACAAATTTACCCAAAACTTCTTTTTGTGACATAAAAATCCTAAACTTCTATCCGTGTGACACATTTATCCCAAAAAATTGCCTGATCCAAAGGCATTTTCGTCTTTTACCTTTTTATTTATTTATTATTAAATAGAATATTTTAAAATATTTAAAAAAAGAAGAAAAAAAGGAGAACAGGGGCCAGGGCGGCAGGCCCTCGCCACTGTCGCCCCTGCTGACCCTGGCCAAGCCCTCGCCAGCCCTCTCCGGTGACGGGGGCGGTGGCGGCGAGGGCCTGCCGCCCTTGCCCCTGTTTTTCCTTTTCAAAATATTTTTGAACATTCTATTTAATAAAAAAATGAAAAAAATTGGAGGTAAATATGTCCTTTTATTTCAGGTGAGGTAAATATGTCACACAAGTATAAATTTGAGGTTTTTGGTGCTATAGCAAAAAGTTTGGGTCAAATATGTCACATGAGTACAAGTTTGGAGTTTTTGGTGTTACAAAAAAAGTTTGGGGTAAATGTGTTATAGAGGGCAAAGTTTGGAATTTTTGGTGGTTTTTTTCCTAGAAAAAATAGTAAATTTGAAGAAGAAACCAAATAAACATTGTTAAGTAAACCCAAATCTCATTGGTAAGTTAATTGTGTAAAAGTTGATAAGTCACACACAAAAAAAAAAACACAGTAATTTCATATAGTAGTCGTAAATTTAAAGCTTTGGTAAGAAAGGTAAATTAAAGTTAATAACTATCTCAAATAAGAGTTGGTAACACTAAATTAGTTGGAAACTGAATTGGATATAAGTTGATAATCGTTCTTATTGAGGTTGGTAAATTTCTGAAAATAGTTGCTAAATTTAAAAAGTTGGTGAGTAAGTCAGTAAAAGTTGTACGTAAATTTGGTAATTTTAAGAAAAACAAACGAATTGGTAAATCATAAAAAAAGTTGATGAATTTAAAAAGGACCAAATCATCACTGGTATGTAACTCAAAAGAGAGTTCTTAATTGAAAATTAGTTGGTAATTGAATTGAAAAAAATTAGTAAATCGCTCAAATAAGGAGATGTAAATTTAAGGCATTGGTAAGAAGGATAGCAAAAGTTGATCAAAAGTAAGTAAAGTTGGTAATTGCAACTTGTCAATTTTTTTAAAAATAATTTCATAAAAATATGAGTAAATCATAAACAAGTTACCAAAAATTAGTTGATTGATAATTATAAATATTGACGGATTTTTAAACTTACCAACTCTTTTAGAAATTTACTAGTACAGTAAAAAAGTCTATTTTTTGGAAATGGATAAGTGGGAATCATCCACTCCAATATAAATTCACACGCTCATTATCATTATATGCACCTCTCTAGCCAAAAATAAAATAAAAACAAAGTTCTTTAGTTAATGGCAGAATTAATTGTCAATTGCAGCTAAAGAAAAGTTCCTTTTTATGGGCGAAATCTAACAAAATTTCGTTGAAATGCTATGAGTAAAGAGTATTTGAATTCTAGCAAAAGATAACAAGTTGGTTTCTTTTTCAAAATAAGTTGGTTAATTTCAACTAATCATCAACAAACAAGCACCCATCTGTAATTTACACACACATGCATAGGCGGTTGAAAAAAAAGCAATTTTTGTTACGATTTTCAAGATAGAATAAGCAATTTGAACAGCTCGCTTGTCATCTCTCCTTCAATCTTCAAGTTTTTAAAATTATTCTGTAATTGTGACTTTCCCTGTAAGCAAACCATCTCAGTCATTTCTTCTCTCCAACTCTCCACGAATCAAGTTTCCAAGATTTACTTTCTCTCTGTGTTCCCACGCTTGCCTGTTCTTTAGCCACTGAACACTTATGGTGAGATCTTTCCTGTATTGTGTTTTCACTTGTTTGCTTGATCACACTTGATATGCCGTATCTCCACTAGTCCCATCTTTCCTTTTCTGTGGACTTCAAACCAATATTCAATGAGCAACGAAATCTTGTTCGATTAATTTCCATCACTATAGAACTATAGTCTAGATCTCCTATATTTACTGGTACTAAAAACCCTAATCACATATCTCGGTTGTGCAAGATCTTCTTTTGTGGAACTTTCGTGATCTTCTCCGATGATCACAATATTTTCTTGATATATGTTCGTATTCAGGGTCTAGATATGCTAAAGATTGGTGAAAAGGGTACGTGTTCGGCCCCGGAGGAAGCTGATGGAGTTCCATATCCTGAGGGCCTGCGAGTCATGGCCATCGATGGCGACCGTGCTTGTCTCACGATTCTCGTCACTGTGCTAAAGAAGTGCCGATATGAAGGTTTGTCGATCATCCCGTCATTAAGTTTACTTCTCTTCTTGTTAGTGAGTGAAATACCATGTAATAGGTCATGCATTAAACTTTGTTCTTTGAAGAACGAATTGCTAATTGCTATACGCAGTCCACAAGGTTTTGAGAACATTGATTAAGATGCTATGTTCCATCAATGGAATCTTGTAATGGGATTCTGCGACACGACTCGGATTTTGGTATGATCGAGCTTTGAATTGTTCACTATCAGGGGTTTCTCAAGATGATTACCGTCAGTATTCTTGAAAGAAGATTATTAGTCTCGTTTGATTTGTGTAGACAGTACACATGTATCGATTAAGAGTTCAATCTAATCAGTCTTTGGCAAAAAGAAGTGAAACCCTGTAATTGACATATGAGGGACATTCCTGCACCAAAAATAGAATCTAAGTTCTGATTGTGCAGTTTTCACTTGTATATATATGCAGTTACAGCTCAAGAAAAAGCGACGGAAGCCTTGGAAATGCTGAGAGAGAACAAAGACAAGTATGACATCGTTGTCACTGCCGTTGTAGGGCTCGACATGGACGGTTTCAATCTCCTGGAGATCATCGGCCTTGAAATGGATATACCAGTCATTAGTAAGCTACAAAACTTGTGTAGAATTGTCACAAATCTCGGACATCTCGATACCTTGTTCCATTTATTGCAGCGCAAGTGATATTAGATTGCACAAACTTCTGCACTAACTACAGTTCTAGGGACTCGAGGAGTACACATATTTTTCTATCTGGACATACGAACTCCTACATTGCTGAGTGCTGCAATTTTGTCTCATTTTTTTACGTTGATTCTTTTGGCTATACAGATATTAATTTTAATCTTCTTGTACGTTTCCCTCACCAAAACTTCTTGCTTCAGTCCTCTTACTCTCTCTAGAGAAAAAGTTTTAAGATGTAGACATCTGTACCGGTGTTGACATTACGGTTTCAAAGCTTGCAACCTTCAATTCAGCAGCTCCTCTTCAGCATGGCAATGATGCATCTTCTCACGATTGGAAGTTACTATTGTTCAGTGGTATCGGCAAGCGATGATCAGAAGATCATAATGAAGGCTATATTGCATGGGGCTCGGGACTTCCTAATGAAGCCGGTTAGGATTCAAGAGCTCAAAAACATTTGGCAGCATGTGCTAAGGAAACAGTTACGCAAACAAGAAAAACCTAGGCTTGCAGTCGGAAAAACAGCTCCAGAATCAACAGGGACGAAGCGACCGATACTCACGGACGAAGTAGCAGAGGCTAAGGATGAAAGCAATGGCCAAGCTGACAACAACGCTTCTGTTCGTAAGAGAACAAGGGTCAGTTGGTCCCAGGAGCTTCATCATAAATTCCTTAATGCAGTTCGGCAGCTAGGAGTCAATTGTAAGTTCTCTTGTACTCACTTGACTATAAGAACTGATGGTAATTAATTACAATCTTAAGGGTAGATGGAGTTCTATGCAAATTACGAAGGTAGAGGATCAATTGTAACGTTAGTGTCCGGAAAATGTATTTTGCAAATGCAAGTCAATTAATTAACATTAATGAGGTTTTATTCTGCAATTCATCAGCAGCATATCCGAAACAAATACTGGAAATCATGAACGTACAGGGACTCACTAGAGAAAATGTTGCAAGTCATCTTCAGGTGAGCATTATATGCTAGTCTCTTCCTCTATGATTGGTTATTATTTTCTCAATTCCCCATCGATAATCTACTAATCCAGTCTCACATTGTAGAAGTACAGAAATATGCTGAAGAAGCACGATGCAGCTCTGAACCAAGAAAGACAAAGCGAAGCCGATTTGAGCCTAAACACTAGGCGTGGCCGCTACCGAAAGAACAACGACAATGCCTACAGAGTAGGAAGTGCCCGGCCGCCTCTTGACATCAACCAAGTTAACAACTACGCTATCACATCTGAAATGCTAATGAATAACCTCTCAGGCATTAATCAGAACGTTCTTCCGAGTCATCTCAATGCTCTTCAAGTGCACAGACCGCATCAGCATCTTATTAATCAAGTGCAGCATGTGCAGACTCCTTGGCTTGAGCACCAACCTTCAGCTAATGTTTTTCCTATAATCAATCAAGTCGCCGTGCCTGAGTTTCAAAGATTAAGCTTCTCGACTTCACAATTTGGACATTTGCAGCCAGAGAATCAGATAGGAGGTCACTCTGAGCACTTTCATTTCCATATTCCCCGGATAGGAGGCGGCTTCAGCAGCAGGCCAATTAATCATCCTCACGCATTCCCCACTGGTTTCAATGAACGTCCTGTGTTAATTCACAGCGGAGTTTCTTCCATGACAGATACCTGTATTGACTCCGCGACCAACCATGTTCATAAATCTGAAACTGGTATAAACAATGTGAACATTTATCTTTTGTTGTTAGTGCTAATATGTCTCTGGAAACACTCATCACGGTGCCACTGAAAATAACCGCGGTCGTCTAAGTCTTTAACATGTTCAGTTCACTGTGCTCACTGTATGCAAACTTATAAATGTGTGTTCGTCCTACTCAACCTTTTGGAATACTATCAATATCTGCTAATGATTTATGCTCTTCTGATATTAATCTTTTGCATAAACTGATTGGTATATTTTGCTTTTGAGGACCAGACAGAGGGGCAAGTACTTGTTGTCAGGGCAATGGCGCAAGCTCTAGCTCAAGGAATCAGATTGCTTGTGGCGAAAGCAACATGAGAAATGTTCGATCAGTAGAAAGCGACAATGCCGAACTTGAGCATCAATTGCTCGAAAAGTCAGAAGAAGGAAGAGAGATGTACCACCACAAGTTGAGTTTCCATGATGATGAGCTTACTGTCATGATCAACCAGGTAAAGATCCATGGATTTTTATACCCTTTTTCTCCGCTCATGCGGTTCAGTTTGCTTTGCTTAAGGTCTATAAAGAATCAAACTGCCAAACAATAAAGGTTAATATTGCATCAGCTAAGCAATCCAATCTAATCTTTGTCAAAGTGTCTATTTATTACGTTCAATATTGATTAATCAAAGACACTGCATGGTGGTGCAGTTCAATGTTGATGGAGCTCCGAAGCTATAATCTGGACCCCAGTTATATTCACATGAAGCATGTGACCCGAAGCTGGCGCGTGAATCTGATCTTCTCTAATCTGTGAAAGTAGGGGTTTGTTCCTTTTCTTCAACGGTAGTCATTTTCTGATATTTTCTCAATTTATCCAGTTCCTAGGGGTATATATTCTATAGGTTAGGGCTTTATCCTATTTGCAGATTGGATTTGAATCTAATAAATGAAAACATTTTTGTATCGACAATAATGGGTTTATTACTCTTTTTTTTCCGTTCGACATAATCAACTCTTCTTTAATTTTCTGTTGGGAGGTGGAGCTAGCTGTCAGTGATGTGTCAAAATTGCTAGCATAATTTATAGTGAGTTTGGTTAAGAGAAAACTTCATGATAAAAAAAAGAAATTACTTTGCGCGAAATAATTTTTCAGGAAAATGTTTTCATCTTTTCAAATTGGGAAATTCATTTTTCCTAAATTTAAGCATGCATATTTTCTTTTACCGTAAATGATTTTCGGTTGACTAGTCATTTTTAGAAAACCAAAAATGAAATTTACTCAAACAATCAAACAAACCTTTAATTAGTAAGAAAATTTAATAATTGCCCTTTTTCATGTCAACTAAGAAATCAAACGACACATCAAAAGCCAAAATTTAGGAAAGGAATTACGCTTTCGGTTTCGTCGTACTCCGTTGTCTCAAAGTTTTCAAAGCCGCGAAAAATTAGCAAGTTAGCTCAGTGAGTAATCGACGGCGTCAACTAGGAATCAAGCATGTCAAAAGACTAAAAACCACACCAGCAGCCAACTCCTCCCACCCATCTCTACGTATATTTAATAGCTCTTATCAACCAATGAAAGACTAATTAATTTGCCTCGACAAAAATCGATGGAATTGGTCCTAAAAAAAGCCATTCGGGCTCGTTATCGATTAGGTATCAGTGGAAACATAAAAATAAAGAGCTAACTTAGCATCAGACTGGCCAAGTTGAACAAATGATGGATCAAAGATCATGTTGTTCATTGGGAATTGAAGGAGAGGAGAACGAGCAGACATCGAATCGAACGATTAATTTTTTGTTCTTGTTATCGAGGAATTCATCATCAAAAGATGGATCACCCCATACATACATATAATCTATGATCCTTGGCAGGATATCTCATGCTCAGATCATTATCCTATATTCCGGGAAACAGAAGGTTTGATTTCTTGTTTGGATGGGCACCCGCATCTTGGCTTCAATCCTAGACCTAATTTATGATGTTAGGTGCGTGAAAAGAGAAGACGATGCTTGACATGGTGCCCTTAACTTGAAGGCACTTTCTTCGTCAAGTATTGAATAGTATATCCGATCATTTTCAGGAAATTCATTGGCACCACTACCGCTATTGCCATCGTAGTTGTTCAGCCCGGTAGGACATTGACGGGGGACTAGACTATTTTCCGACGATAGACTTCAAAAATTGCTTTCTAAACCATGTCAGAAACCCTCCAAACATGGAAAACGAGGCCCAATACTTTAAAACCCTCAACTTTAGCTCTAATCTTAATTCTATCATAAACTTTTTTTTTGTCTCATAAAAACCCTCAACTTTTGATCTAATCCCAATTTTACTATAAACTGTTTTGTCAAAAAAACTACTAACTTTATGTCTAGTTTCAATTCTAACTTTTTTTTATCTCATGAAAAACTATAAACTTTTACTTGAGTCTCATATTTGCCCCATTAACACTCAGTCTAAAATCTCCCTTAGTGATGTAGCATTTCCACATCATTACTCTAGTTTTCCCCCAAATTTTAGATAAAAAAAAAAGAAGTCTTTTGAAGATGAAAATCCACATCAACCCAATCTATATTTTCTTGGATCTAAAATTTGGGTAAAAGATAAGGCAATTATGATTGGCCTTCTTCAATTACTCTTACTTTTAAGAGAGTTTTCTTTCCATCTTGCTAAGAGATCTTCGATTTTGCGTTCATTATTCAATTTCTTATACTTGAAAGTCTTCCATCTTTTGTAGTTGGAAAGTTTGCACTCGAGACGCTAGAGCAGCTCGCGTTCGAGAGTTTTCCTTTTCTCAATCGTCAAGAGAAACTTTGACCAATGGTTAATGAGAGCAAATTTGGGACTCAAGTAAAAGTTAGTGATTTTTTGTGAGACAAAAAAAGATCAAGGTGGATTGAGACTGAATCTAAAGTTGGGGATTTTTTATAAGATAAAAATAAACTTATAGTAAATTTGGGATTGAGCCTAAACTTGGAGGTTTTTTATGGGACAAAAAGTTTAGGGTAAAATTGGGTCTAGGCCTAAAGTTGAAGGTTTTTTATGAAACAAAAAATATTAGCATAAAATTAGGACTCAATCTAAATTCGGGGTTATTTTTAGGGTATTAGGCCTAGAAAATGAAATCATTTTTTATATAAAAATAATCTGTTTGGACAACCTCTTCGAATCACATCAGATCTTCAGCAGAATAATTGAACGGTCCTTAAGCAACCCCGCGAGAATTCATCACAGTGATAAATTCATCGGTCCTACCTTTTACCATCAGTTCATAAATAACGTCGCGGACATCTAGTCAATTTGCCAACACCACATGTAGTACGTTAGGCTAAATCTGGATGCGTTTGATTTAGTCATCATATGCATGATTGAAGGGGGTTGTCCTTGTCTATCCACGGATCATCCACTTCCCGTTAGATGAGCTAGTAATAAATGCAACAAATTGAACTAGTGGTTGTGACGAGGACTCAATTTATTATTATTATTATTATTATTATAATCAAGATTCGTATTCATAGCACATTGCTCAGAAGCGTGTTTCATACCTTATATGGACCAGAGGTTGCACCGTCGTCTCTCTCGAGTTTTTGCACGTTTGATTCATTGCACCAAGTTGGCCCCGTCACGAGCAAGCTTCATGCAACTTGGAGTTGAGCATTTGATGTTGTGTTCCATTATTACAGCGAAAGTCAAATCTGAAATTATATAACTTATCTTCATGCGTCCACTTTCTGTACTAGCTAGAATAGATATGGATGGTTGCCAAGATTGCGCCATTGCTATAACTCCTTGCCATGGTGAGACTTCTGCGACTATACTAGCTCATTACTATATCGCTTTTATTTCGAGGCATTATAGCTTTAGAATATGCATTACCAAACACACGAGTCGCACTACTATCACATGGTACAACATATGATAATAGTTCTCAAACTCCCAGTGTCGCTTTTTTAACAAAATTTTCACAACCAGAAATTCTGAGTCTCCAACTTCGAGTGTCCCTTTTCATTTCGCCAACTCCAAGTGATAACCTAAGCTCCACTGCTGGAAACAAGAAGAAGAGAAACCTATACTATTAAGAAGTTTTTAGCTAATGACCAAATGCTCAAGAAGGTAGGAGTGCATACAATCCATATGAAACGATTGACCAAACTTGGCAGCGATTTGACAAACCAACAGAAACGAAACGACCTCCAACGAACAAAGAAGCGACGAGAGAGAGAGAGAGAGAGAGAGAG